>JAJHZJ010000174.1:2428440-2703440 GCA_023548195.1 Bettongia penicillata ogilbyi
TTAACTCTAAAGAAATGGAGACCCAAAGAGATTGAGTGACTTGCTGAAGTTTACACAGCCAGCAAGTGACAGCTTGTAAGCGGATCACCTAGAAACAAATGCAGGGCTCCTTTACTGGGTCAGGGAAGGATTAAAAGGAAAAAAAAAAACCAACAGCCTATTTAGCCTGGGCTAGCTGACACCTAAATCTGAACTCCCTACATGAGCCAGGTCCTGGCAACTGGCAGAAGAGTCCCCAAATCTCAGTCCGAGATCCCTGTCTTACATGCTCACACAGTCATGTATGGAAGGTATACTTAGCAAAGACCTGCACAGAGCTAAAAGTTTAGCAATATCACCTCCAGAAAACTGCAAATGGCCATGCTGGCCTTTTCCCCACAGTCACAGAGTAAGCTGATTTTTATAAAAATTTATTTATTTCAATGTGGATCAACAAACATTTATTAAGTGCCTATTATGTGCCAAGCACTGAACTAGGGACTGAGGATACAAATGTAGAAATTAAATTATCTCTGCCTTTGAGGAAATTACATTTTATAGGAGGGGAGAGGGAAGAGTGGAAAATATATGCATATATAGATAAATACAAATGTATACAAAATGTATTTTTGCATGACTTCATATCAATAATGGATATTGTATTTCTTGCTCTCCAGATGGGTAGAAAAGGAGGTGGAGGGAAGGAGAGAATTTGGAACTGAAAATAAATATTAAAAAATTAAAAATGTATGTACATATATGTGTATTTGTACATGTATATGTGTGTGTCTGTCTGTACAGGGCAGTACAGTGGATAGAGTTCTGGGCTTGAAATCAGGAAGACTCATCTTCAGGAGTTCCACTCTGGACTCAGATATTTACTAGCTGCATGACTTTGCATAAGTCACTTAACCCTGCTTGCCTCAGTTCCTCATCTGTAAAATGAGCTGGAAAAGAAAATGGCAAACCACTCCTGTGTCATTGCCAAGAAAAACCTCAAATGAGGTCACAAAGAGTTGGATGACTGAAACAACTCTACAACAATATACAGATGCAGTTAGATACACACACACACATTCTCTCTCAATCCAACCATTGCATATGCTTTAAAGTACAGCTGCCAAAATGTTTTGTTTTTTAGTATTTTTAAAAAGCTTTTTTTTCTATAGGGTGATCAAGGTTTGCCAGGAGAAACAGCAGTTACTGGACAAAAAGGGATTCAAGGAGTCCATCAGAAGGTATAAATCCTAGTGGTTACTTTAGATCATTCTGGAAGACACCCAAGTCTTTCATTGGGGAAAGACTAATGCCTCGAGGCACAGGGGTTTGTTTATTAACAATCACCTCAGATCTGCGGGATAAAGCTTTATCAAATAGTATTGATGAAAAGAGGGAAACTCCTGCCTTCACTGAATTGCAATTGAAACCAACGCTCTTTAATATGACAGGTGTGTAATTTTGAAAGTTGACCAGGGGGTGTCACTATTGTTTCAGAAAATTAGCCAGAACAAGCGATAAATAGTCTGAAACCTGGGAGTAAATTAGGGGCTTGAGGTTTTTTATATCTAAATATAAGATATCATATCAGAAATTCCATTAAATGAGCCAGCCTTATGATACTGCAGAGCTTCCTTAGAAAAATTAAGGGAGATGTAATAGAGTTAGGTTATTTCACTCCAGCTCTAGCATCCACAGAATCAAGAGAGAGAAGGAAATCAATCACAGGCCGCCTTGTCCAACCTGTACCTAAAGATGAATCTCCTCTAAAAAACCACATTATGGTTATCAGGAGGGCTGCTCAGCATTTATTTCTCACAACTGTCCTTCTTTAGAGTAAGGCATGAGTAATGTCTTACTTTTATTGGTTAATCTTAAACGAATATTAAAAAGCAAGGTAAATTACCCTCCTGCTGTTAATGACATATTTATACAGGTACAGACCTAAGGGAGCCCTATTCCCAAGGTTGGGAAGCTGATAGGCTTTAGTCGGGTCAGGAGCTGTTAGATATTTCAGACACATAAAGTACTCATATCAGAATGCACAGTTCTGGGAAACTGAGGAAGAGGAGAGGGGTTTGAGATGAGATTATACATGCAGTTGCCTAAGTAAAATATGAATATTTGTGTGGTCTGCCTGGATAGGGAGGAAGTAGCATGAAATAGCATGAAAATGAGACAGTCAGTGGTCTTGAGTATCTTAAGAGAAGCTTCTGCAAGATTTGCAATTTTGTACCTAACAATAGATATACCTTTCATCAATGTAAAACAAATCAAACAAGCATTTTTGTTTCTAACAAAGGAAAATTATGCATTAAATGTCTTCACCCTTTCATGTCTTTGGCTTCAAATATAGATCACATGGATTTCTGCAGGAAAGTACCTCTACAGTGGTGCTCAAGACAAATCTGGAAATTGTTAGGAATATAGCTATATGTGGTTGTTTCTTAACTTGACTGTACAATTTGATCAGTGATTTTTTTTTTTTTACTAAATGTAAAAAGTAGCTAAAATTAACCATTCTGGAATGGTTTATTTGATATAGGTTCAACCAGAAAGCTAATCTGTTTTATTATAGCCTAGCTGCCTTATAACGCATTTGAAATAAGTGATGGTACAGACATAGTCAAGGAAAATGAAAAACTTTCATTGGTTAATCTTAAAGAAATATTAAAAAGCAAGGAAAATTATCCTCCTGCTGTTAACCTGCATGAACATTGTGAATGGACACTTATAGGGTGAGAGGAGGGAAACTTTTCCCCCTCCATAAAGAAACAGAAGAATAAGACTCAGATGTCTTGTTGTTTATACTTCAATTCATGCAACCTAAAAATAGAGCAGGGAGGGTAACCTGAGCTGGAGCTGGTATGCAAGGGACTAGAGCAGGTCAGTCTGCATTCCCCTGAAAGTCTGGGAGTGTGTTGGCCGATTTTCCCTGAGTGTCTTTCAGAGGTCATCCACTGAATCTCATTCTCTGCCCACCCTCACCTCCACTAGGCAAAAATACTGCAGATCTACATGTGGCGAATTGTTAATGCATTAACAAGGGGGTAAATAGGGCTTGCCAGGGGGATAGAGCTGGCAGTCCCATACACTCCTTCTACAGCTTCTTCATGCCACTAATATAAGGGTAAGAGAGATTTCCTGCCAGCAGTCACTTATGCTGCCAAGAATTAGAAAGCAAAACGTGGCCAAAGGGATGAGTCCAGGAAAATAAAGAAGGGAAATGTTTTATTTTGTTTTGTTTTTCTCAGAAGCAAAGGGACTAATTAATGTGTTTTGATGGCAACAGGAAGAGAGATGTTGGCATAGCCAATACCAGATGTCTTCTTAACCATGTTTATTTTAGGGTGAACCTGGTTCTTCAAGTCCAAAAGGTCTGCCTGTATACCCAGGAGAAGTTGGAATTCCAGGACAAAAGGTCGGTCTCTAACAACAACCAATCAATTAAAATGCATTTACTGAAAACCTACTATGTGCTAGGCACATTCACATAAACTGGTAAAAAAAATTTTAGTTCTTAGCCTTTTAAAAGTTAAAATTATTATTTCTGTGTTTCACTCTTTATGTGTCTCACAGTAAAAATAATGATCTTTTAACTTTTTTCAAGATGTTTTGGTGAAATTAAGATCCTTTTAGGTGGTCCCCATGAAAGAATATGGTTATTGACTAGGATTCTTTTCCAAGGAAATTGATAGAATGATAAGATTCTTTTTCTGTGATACAGAGGGATCCAAGAGTACCTGCTCTCCAAGATCCAAGTGTTATTCCAGGTATCAGCATCCCAAGGGAAAAGGTAAGAATCACTTAGTAAAACTTATCTTCCCATACAAGTCTCCCAAACAAAAGGTAGTTATGACTTTTTAATGACTCTTTATGTTTTCTATGACTGTTTATCAAACTCAGTGTTGTTCACAAAAAATGCTATCACATATTAAAGGAAGAAGCTTATCACTGAATGGCTTTTCATCCTCCCCTCTTCTCCTTCCCATAATTTACACTATGTTGTATGGAAAGCAAAAAGACTCTCACTAGAGGCAGGATTCCATTTGAATGAACACGTAGCTCAAACTGTAAGTCTAGGGGCTGCAAACTTCACTGACACAGCAGAAAACTGACCCAACTGAGTCCCAGACTCAGAAACCTACCAAAGACAAGGCATCTTGTTACTCTGTTAAGCAAACTGCCTCCATGAAAAAGTTATGTTCTTAAGGTTAGAGGAGAGATTCCCAAAACCATTTGTCTAAAGGAGATATTCCAGAACCAAAGCCTTTGAAATTAGAAGTTAGAAAATAAAGGAGTTCATGGAAAGAACTCGAGTCTATCCGATGGAAAAGCTTTTATGTTGATTGATTGTGCACCAACCTCTCAAATTCCCACTGAGTCTAACCTCATTTCTGTGCTCTAAGGGCTTCATCCTCCAAAAAAAAGTCATGATGACTTTTTAAAAGAAAAGAAGTCATTATTGCACATTGCTAGATTTATTTCATACCTACTCCTTTTTTTTCCCTCCTTCCATTCTCAAGATTCATCAGCCTTTCAATCTATTCTATCTATATCCTTTAAAAACATCCAGGGCACACATATATTATACTTTGGCAGAAGGAGCAAGGAGGGCTTTTGAGCAGCATCTTGCTGTAACACAAAGCCAGACTTCAGTCCCTTTTTTCTACACTTAGGCCATTAATCAGCCCATGTGTCTTGGATGTCAGCCACACATTACTCATCAGTCAGGGAACTGATGAGGAGTGATGGGGGCTTAATGGCTGGGAGAATGTGAGGAAACCTAAGGTAGCTATTTTCCTACTTTATACTCATATTTATGAGTTCATTTGCATGCTTTTCAATAGCTACTGCCAAATATATTAGCCTATTTTTCTATTCACAAGTAAATAAATAAAAAATTAACTGTCCATTCACTTAATACTGTGTGTGTGTGTGTGTGTGTGTGTGTGTGTGTGTGTGTGTCTGTAAACTGGCTCCAGGTAGAAAAAACAGGTTTTTTAATGGCTTCATGATATCCTTTGGTGTGAGTGTGGGTGTGAGTGTGGGTGGATGTGTGTGTTGGCTGGCATTGAAATCTTGTACTTCACATTTTTGAACAATTTTCAAGGAAAGAGATATATTTATATATCAGTCTTAAGACAAGTACCCAAATGTTGCCACTCAATATCTTTTATTCAATATTCTGTATTTTATTGAATAATAATGGCATTTAAATAGTACTTTAAGGTTTGCAAAATACATATGTTATCATGTGATCCTCATAACAACCCTGTGAGGTAGGTGCTATTATTATCTCCATTTTACACATGAGGAAACTGAGGCTAAGAGAGTTTAAGTTCTTTGTCCATAGTCATATAGCTACTGTGTCTGAAGGAGGATCTGAACTCAGGTCTTCCTGACTCTCAGTCAAGCACTCTATTCTCTGAATCCTATAGCTGACTTACTGAATGATTATTTATGCTGTAGATACATTGCCATTTCTGTAAAACATGTGGATTAACACTTAACAAAAATTTTCTCATTCCTTTAGGACAACCAAGATCAGAAAAGCACGCATGACTTACCAGAAACAACAGAAGCATCTTGGACTACAGGGTCTAAAGTAATTTTCACTTTTTACATGCAAATCAATAGATATAATGGCTGGTGTCGTGACAAGTCAGTGTCATTTTCTTTGTACATACTCATTGACTGTCATCTAGAATAGCTGCAAGTAGATTGATGAACCAGTAGCTAGAACACTCACTGCTTTATATCATTTAACCCAAATTGGTTTCAGAGTATTCCCCTCTCTGAGTCTATGGATTTGAAGTGAGGAAAAATCAACTTTTGACCTTTTGCATCCCCAGGAAATCCACTATGAGCCCTGATATTGGATTCATTCAAGATATTCAAAAAGATACTCAAAAACATCTGAATAGAAAACAGAACAGTCTACGATGCCCCTTATTAGAGGACCTTGGATTTTTACCTACAAAGATAAAAGAGATTATCTAGCCCAACTCTCTCCACTAAAAATAAGGTGTCTGACGAGCAAAATGATCCAATGATTTGCTCACATAAATGGTAGGAAGAGTAGATAGGATTATGAACCCAGGACCTGGGATTCTAATTGCAATGGGTTTTCCACTACACCATGAAGCTTTCAAATGGCTTCCCATTCTCAATTCCAACTCAATTTAATTTCAAAACAAAACAGGACTCACCCACTTCCCTTCAAATTCTTAGACTCTAGTGTTAAGTCTGCCCTCTGACCCTAGAAGCTTTCTTTTTCATATACAGAGATGACTAGGGGGTTAACTGTACCTGTCAGTTCACATCTCTCAAGGTTTTGTTATCCCACTCCCTGAACACTATAATCACTTTACCAGGATCAGCACTGCATTCTCTTGTACCCTCTGACTGTTTAGATACAGTCTGGGGGCTCCTTCCTCCTCATGTTCTATTAATTCTCAATTACTCCCTTGCTACTTTCACCTAAGAGAAAATACTGCACCCTCTGGAGACTCACACTGATAGGCTCAATAAGTATCATCCAGTTTCACAGGAATACTTAGAATAATCACTCTTTTGTCTCCAAACAGTCACTCAAACCAAACATTAACAGTCCTCTGCACCTTCAAATTCTATATATTCCATCACAAACAACTAGGGACCAGTTTCCAAACAAGTCTACCCCACTGATTCCAGTATTAGGAGAACATCTTGACACTACCTTATAGCCCAGACTAGACAGGTAGAAGAGGCTTCCAAAGTCATCTAGTCCAACTTGTATCTGAACACAAATCCCCTTTACAGCATAACAACAAATGGTCATCTAAGGAAACACAAGCATAGATAATCAATAAACACTTATTAAGCACCTACCATGTGCCAGACATTGTGCTAAGCACTGAGGATACAAAAAGAGGCAAAAACCAATCCCTCCCCTCAAGGAGTTTGCAATATAATGGGGGAGATACCAAGCAAATAGATAAAAAGCATTCTAATTAATATATAATTATATGTATAAGTATATATAAATATGTAATTATATCAAAATATATAAAATAATTAAAAGAGGAAAAACATTCGAATTAAGAGGGTTAGGAAGGCTTGCTGTAGAAGGTGGGATTTAGAACTTGTAATATTTATTAGAAAGAGAGGTCTAGATGTGACTTTGTCATAATGGAACAGTGTAGCTGGGGGAGTCAGATATTCTTGGATATCTTTCTCTGAGTGTCTATACTTGTATTTCTTTGTGTTCTTTGTAGACCTTGAAAAATCACATGCTAGGCCACCAAAGAATCTTAAAGGGATTGTCAGTGATGACTCTTTGGCACTGGGTCAGCCACAGCTATATCCTTGACATTATTTTCTGACATTTTTCATCTGTCATAGAATGTTTTGATGTCAGAGGTTTCAGGCATTTGATTGTCAAAGATTATGGAACCCTGATACACAGAGAACTTGGTGACTTTCAAAACAAAAAAAAATCTATTTGCTCAGTCATTAACTG
This sequence comes from Bettongia penicillata ogilbyi, assembly GCA_023548195.1. Taxonomy (NCBI): domain Eukaryota; kingdom Metazoa; phylum Chordata; class Mammalia; order Diprotodontia; family Potoroidae; genus Bettongia; species Bettongia penicillata. Next base: position 2,435,921 of record JAJHZJ010000174.1, read on the forward strand.
TTTGGAAGCACTCATATTGATTCACAAAAAAGTAAGAAAATTGCTTTTAACTTTTCCTAGATCAGCATAAAGTTTCTAGTTCTTAACATGGAGTACAATATAATTATACAATTAAAAAGCTGAGATGTTTAAGGATTCAGAGTAAAAAAGGGGGGGGCGGGTATTTTCCTGGCTGGTTGCCATCCATTTGATGGAAAATAAATGGAGCTTAACTATGAGGGGGATGTACATTTCCCCTATGTGGTGATCAGGAGTAGGAAGATGGAGCAAGGTTTGATTTGGGTTTTGGAATGACTGGAACATTTAACAATGAAACCACTCTATATCCAAGTATCTCCCCTAGGCCCTAGCTATGAGTCAGTGAGATGGAATCAATGCTTCAAGCACAAGAACCCTCAGGGAAACAGCATAGAAGAAAGAGTATGTAGCAGCAGGTGGGAGATACTCATCTTTCATGGGGCTCAGTGAACTGACTTTACATAGTCTGCATTTTCCAGTGCACACCACAGCACAGTCAGAAGGTTACCCAGAATGTTCAGGACTGAGTTGGATTCATTTACTTGTGGCCAACATTTCTTCCTTTCCTTTATCTTTCTGAAGAAGGTTTATAAAAACATTTAGTAGGAGTTTTAACAGGCATCTAACACTATCTTACCTTATTTATCAGGAAAACGCAAACTCTAGTATTCTGATTTTTAGGGTGATATGGAGCTACCCAGGTCCTTCTGGTACAATGCATTAGGCCAAAAGTAAAAACAAATATTGAAGTACCTTTGTGTTTTATTGCATATACTGACAGAGAACACTTATAAATTATAAAGAGGGGCGGGCAACTAGGTATCACGGTGGATAGAGCACCAGTCTTGGAGTAAGGGGGACCCGAGTTCAAATTCGGCCTCAGACATTTGACATATACTACCTGTGTGATCACACAAGTCACTTACCCTCAATTGCCCCACCAAAAAATTATAATGATCATGTTTATTCTCAGTATACATGAATTTGAAAGAAAATAAAGAATCTAAGAGATGGAGGTGAGGAAGGAGAGTATTCCATGTAGAAACATTAACAGACATAGGGTAATCAAGAGGAACTGACTTGGAGAGAAAACAATGAATCCAATCTGGAATATGTTGAGTGGTAGAGGCCAACTGGGCATCTAGTAGGAGATATTGAACTGAAACATAGATTCCCAAGGTCAAAAAGAATTTTCTGGGAATCATCTAGAGAGTCCCCTGTGGGGAAGTAAATTAATTGCCTCCACAATATCCTAGACAAATAATCATTCAACCTCTGCCTGAATATAAAAATTTTTTTAGTTATTTTTCAAATTAAAATTTACAATTTTTAGATACTAATTCATATTACTTACTTTGTATTTATTATTACTTAAACTAAGCAAGTAAGAGTAGTTTAGCTTCCATGACTCAGAACCATGTTGGTTTTCTGACTGCCCCTTTCCTGCCTCTATTATTGGCTTCTACTCTTTTTCATGACCTTAAATAAATATAGGCATGCCACAAGGTTTTCTTCTTAACCTTCTTCTTTCTCTACAACTCTTTTAATTTAATATTCCCCCTCCCCATTACATGAAAAAAATCTTAACATTTATTTGAAAATTTTTTTGAGTTCCAAATTTTCTCCTTTCTTCCCCTCTCCCCCATGTTGAGAAGGCAAACAATTTGATACAGGTCACACAAGTGCAATCATGCAAACCATATTTCCATGGAAGTCATGTTATAAAAGAAAACATTAAAAAACAAAGAAAGTAAAGAAAAAGTATGCTTCAACCTGCATCGGTTCTTCTCTGGAGATGGGTGGTACTTTTTATCTTAAATCCTTCAGAATTTTCTTGGATCATTATATTGCTGAGAATAGCTAAGTCATTCACATTTGATTATCATGCAATATTGCTGTTCCCATATTTAGCGTTCTCCTGGTTCTGCTCACTTCACTTAACATCAATTCATGTAAGTCTGTCCAGGTTTTTCTGAGAGCATCCTGCTTGTCATTTCTCATAGCACAATAATATATTCTATCACAATCACATACAACAACTTGTTCAGCCACTCCTCAATTGATTGCCATTCCTTCAATTTCCAGTTCTTTTGCTACCACAAAAAGCTGCTATAAATATTTTTATACATATAGGGACATTTCCCCTTTGTTTTTTATCTCTTTGGGATACATTTAGTAATGATATTGCTTGGTCAAAATGTGTGCCCTTTTGGTTTTATAGCCCTTTGGGCTACTCCAAATTGTTCTACAGAACGGTTGAATCAGTGTACAACTTCACCAACAGTGCATTTGGTGTCTCAGTTTTCTCACATCCCTTCCATTTGTTGTTTTCCAATTAGCCAATCTGACTAACAGCTCTTTCCCAGCTTATTTACATTCTTGGTTCTACCAACTCTGTGTGAATGAATCCTAAATCTGTATTTCCACTTTTAATCTGTTACCTAAATCCCCATCCTGTATCTCCACCCAGATATCCTGTTTATGAGCACCTCAAACTCAATATGTCAAAGACTAGACTTACCCATTCCTCACCAAATCAACTACTCCTGTCTTCCCTACTCCTGTTAATGACACGACTGAAATTCAGTCTCTTCTTACCTCCACATCCTAGAATCCTTACTTTCCTCCAAAACTCAGTTCAAACACTGCTCTTTAATGGAGGCCTTTCCTGATTCCCCTCCCCCCATAGTAGTAACTTACACTTCTTCAAAAAAATTGCAACGTATTTATTCTCTATATATTTCATATACGTTTATATGTGTACACACGCATTTTTATATGTTTTGTCACTTTTTAGATTATTAGTTTCCTGAGGGTAAGAACTGTCTTTACATAGTCTTTATATCCTCAGCCCCCCGCCCAGTGCCTGGCACATAGCATGATCTTAATAACTACCTACTGATTGATCTTCATGATTAACATTTACATATCATGTTAAAGTTCATAAAGCACCTTGTAAACACTATTTCGATTGATATTCACAACAGCCCAGTGAGATAGTGCTGAAGTTATTATTATCCTTATTTTACAGATGAGGAAACCTCATTTTAAAGAGGTTAAGTGACTTTTCCATGGTCACACAGCTAGGAAACGTCAGAAATGGTACTTTAACCCAGTTCTTCCTAATGTTGAATCTTATACTCTATCTACAAGCCCATGCAATGTCTCCAAAAATTTCCTAGTCCCATATGTTTAAAACCTTGGGGTTAGCAGTACTAAGAAGTGAGAACTGTCCTTTCCCAGAAAGTAATTGAATATTTGACTGATGACTTGTGAAGTAACTTGCAATTTTTGGAAATTTGTTGTGGCACAACTGGAAATAAAACCAGAGAATAGAGGAAAAGAGAAAGCCAGAGAATAGGAGTAGTAGAAGCAGTAGTGGCAGTAGTGGTGGTAACAACTAGCATTTAAATACATTGTTAAGTCACAATAATGATCATCAACGAAGGACTTGGTTACTCTGATCAATGATCCAAGACAATTTCAAAAGACCTATGATTAAAAAAAGTGCTATCCACCTCCAGAGAGAATTGATGAACTCTGAGTACAATTTCATTTTCTTTATTTTTCTTGCTTTTCTTTGAAATATGGCTAATATGGAAATATGTTTTCCATGATCTCACTTGTGTAATTGATATATTGTTTGCATTCCCAGTGGGTAGGGGAGGGGATAGGAAGAAGGGAAAGAATTTGGAACTCAAAATTTTAAAAGAATTAAATATAGATAAATAACATTAAAAAGAATTATAGTGTTATGGTTTGTCAAGCACTTTAGAAATATTATCTCATTTTATCTTCACAACAACCTTGGGCAGTAAGTTCTCCTAGGTACCATATAAACATTTTATAGTGACCTTCTGGAGATAACATCCTACCTTTGCTTGTATATTTCTTATTTAATAGTGAGAATTTCGGTTGAAGTAGGAGAGACAAACAATACTCTAGAAGGGAGTAATTTTGAGGAACTTGTGGTTGAGGCTCTGTGGTTCTCTCAAACCACTCTGTGCAAGGTCACCTACCTCATCTGCTCAAAGACTAGTCATAACTATAGCATCTGGAGCTAAAATGTGGCCAGCAGCTACTCAAGAGAAGTCTGACTGCATTATCCTAAGGATGGTCTGGGCATTGATTGTGAAAGAGGACAAAAGAGTGAAAAAAGTGATGTTAGGGATCCCTAGGGATTCCGGAGAACTTTTAAGTATCATCTGTTCATTCCCATATAATTTCTAGGAATGGTTCCTAACTTCTCGTTGGAGTAATTTGTAAGTAATTTGTGTCCTATAACTGTAATGAACACTTTTATGATGATATCCAAATCATTGATTTTCTTGACTCACTGAATGAATTGGCCTCATCAGAGTCCTAAAAACCAGGCAGAAGCTTTGTGTTTCTCATTAACTAGCATTTATATATGTTAGAGTTTGCAGTGCACTTTACATACCTCATTACATTTGAGTTTCACAGCAACCCTGTGTTTCCAAATGTTTCTCATCTGGATTTGAGCCTTTCTGTGCCAGAACTAGGTCTCAACCTCCATTTAATGAATGCCACACTCGGTTTTAGGTGGATAGCCCAACAAGCTAATGAAGTGCTCATTAATGCACCAGGCCCTATGTGAATAGAGCACAGAAAGCTATGTAAGAGACAGCTGGTGTGTAAGCAGTTTTGAAGCTTTGGTTTGGGTTTTGTTTTTTTTTAATAAGCCTCAAGACCAGCACCTATTCAGAAGGATAGAGATCATGAGTACCCTGCAAAAAATGTCATTGATGGACTTGCAATGCAGGCAAAATGTTCTTGAAAATTTTATTTATAATAACTAATTAATTCATTTTTATGCAGAGCAAAATTGGACCCAAGGAGGATCAAAGCCTCACAGTAAGTGTCTCAGCTTGAAAAATTTGAAATTAGGATAAGCAGCATAGTTTGATGGATTTGTTTATTCTTCTATCCTTTCCTTCCCATCTTTGCCATCTCTTGCTCTCCATCCTGTACCAAATTCCATGTTCTCTATTTCCTTTTACCCTCATATTAAAATCAGCATAGTGAGGAGGCATTTAGGTGGCTTAGCGGATAGAGCACTTGGCACTTGGAGTCAGGAAGACTTGAATTCAAATTTGGCCTTTGACACTTACTAGATGTCTGACCCTGGGCTAATCGTTTAATGTCTTTTGGTCTTAATCCACTGGAAAAGGAAATGACAAACAGCTCTAGTATCTTTGCCAAGAAAACCCCAAATGGAGTCACAAAGAGTCAGATACAGCTAAAAACAACTGAGCAACAAAATAACCCAGCAGAACAGCAATAGCTATAAGTGCTATAGTATAAGTTTACTGCTACAATTTCTTGCCTTCCAATTAGCAGGGAAAGAATCTGGAACTGAAGCTAAAATACAGCAAAATTAAATTTAAAAAATATGTTTGCTGCTATGAACTCAACAGTTGCCTGAAATGGATTTATTTAGCTAGAAAAAATAGAGATATGTTGAAAATCTTTCTTTAAAGAAGTAGTACATAAGTACTACTTGAAATGACTTTTGACATTTCATTCATAACTTATACTCATAAGTTTGTAATTCAAAAAATATTGTAATAATTTTGCCTCTGAGAATTAAAGATTGTCAAAGGTGGTCAAATAATGCTATTTATTATTAATCAATGGTCCTATTTGTACAGAGAGAAGATATTATTAAACTAATTAAAGAAATATGTGGTAAGTTTGTTTTGTTTCATAAAACTGATATTTTATATGTTTGGTCTTTTACTCTTTTCTGAAAATGAGTAAGCAAAAATTGTATGTGTATATGTATATATATATGTATATGTGTGTGTGTATGTGTGCATATTTACACCCTCCACTCCCCACTTACTCTGATGGCTGAAGATACTGACCTCATTATGACCTTGACTAGAGTCTCACTGATCCTTTGTAAACTATATTCTCACTCCCTTCACTAACCAGTCTTTCACTTCTCCAAGAGGGCAAGATGCAGTAAATGAGGATTTAGTGGTAAAGACAGAAATAGGGAGAAAACTCATGGAAATAAAGCCCCACTCTAACTGTTCTACCCTCCTCTCAAAGTATAACAGTAGGGTCTAACTAAAAGGTTTATAACCTAGCATCCATGAACTGCGGGTGGTTTTTTTTTAATATCTTGATAATTTAAAGTTTTCAGTGTAATTTATTTCTTTTATTATCCTATGTATTTTACTTTATGCCTTTGAAAACAAACATTATTCTGAAAAGGGATCCATAGGATTCACCAAAATGCCATAGGAGTCCATAACATAATCAAGGTTAAAGACTCCTTGTCTATTTGGTGATTTGATTTGTTGGCTAGTTTAAAAACATTTGAATACCTAAATGTATGCTGGGCTCAAGGATGCCCAACCAATTGCATAAGGATAGGAAAAATAACTAAATTTGTGAATTTATTGATATAGGGAATTCCCAGGTGAGAAGACTCTGTGTCCAATTTACCTGCATATATCTTTGTACGTAGTACATATATTGTACATATATGATTTGTACACAGTTGTTTTCGTGTTGTCTCTCCCATTAGACTGTGAGCTCCTTAGAGTACAGACTATCTTTTGTTTTGTTTTATATCCCCCCACAATGCTTAGCATAGTAGCTGGCATATAGTAGATTAATAAATTAAGAAAAATAAATACATAATAAACATTTAATAATAATAATAAAAGCATTAATAAATGCTTTTTGAGGGACTGACTATTCTATAAGAGTGTAACAGCTAGGACCCTGACATACACAGGAGGGTCTGTTGTACAGGTTCTTAGATCTGCTTTAAGGAAAGTAACTTTTGAGGGGTCAACTACCACTTAAATCAAGCACATACATCATTCCACTTAGTTCAGGGGGAAAAGTCAGCACCCTGAACTTCAGAGAAAATTCAAACAGAAAAATAAAGTCTAACAGACAAGGCTTCCAACTGTCTGATCATAAGTAATACATACATCACAGTTCAACAGACAGATCCAACTGTCTGTTGGATACATACATACAGAGTTACCAGAGAGAGAAGCAGCAACATCTAGGTTTTCAAAAGGAGGTGGGGGGGGGAGGGTGTCCTTAGAGGCTGCCCAAGTCTCATCTAGCCAAACACTTCCAATGAGTAAGTCTCAAAGTAAAACCTCAGAGTATTTATACTTTTCAGAGCCACTTTTCACAAACCTTGAGAACCAATGCCTTTTTAGAAATTAACAAAAGGTGTGGGCCTCCCCTAATCAAGCTTGTCTTAATGGGCAGGTCCGTTCGTGGGTGGGGAAGATCTTTAACCCTCATTAACATTACAAAGGGAAAGAAAAGTCTTCTATAAGGGAGAGAAAATTCTCACCACAGTTCTTAGAACTCCTGTTTATTCAACATTCCACCAGAGCTCCCAAATACAAATTTCTTTTACAATCTACCCAACTAATAGCCAGCTTCTACTTAAAAATCTCTAATGTCCAGGAACCCATTATTTCCTTGACCTAGTCCTGTAGTTAGATTGCATTAGTGAGAAGCTTTGTCTATATTCCTTGACATCTCAAATGTAACTACCACACTCCCCTCACAACCCTTTCCATTCTTGGCTGTCAGTGAAGTACTTCAATGAAGTATTACATTGTGATTTAATTCCATTTCCTTTTCAGAAAAGCACATGTCTTTCAGGATATTTATTCATTAGTTTTCTGGTTGTTTCATATTTTTTCTCCCACTAGGCTGTAACCTTGTTGAAGGAAGTAAGGATTAGGGTTGTTTGGGGTGAGGAGAGAGATCTTCATAGGACTTCACTTTTCTGGGCACCAGGGAGGCATTCAGAAATGCTGACTGAGTGTGAGGTCATTGTTAAGGCAAAGAGGACTTGCTGGCAAGGCTGATGTAAACCCTGTGTTAGTGCTTTAATCATTGGGAACTGTACTGTATTTCAAGTTATTGTCCCAATATAAACATCAAGAAAGTGATGATACCATCAGCTAAACTGAAACTAATTCTGAGTTTTCCTGTGTTTTTCTTCTATAGGCTGTACCATTAACTGTAAGGACACACCAATGGAGCTTGTTTTTGTGATCAATAGCCCTGAAAGCATGGGTCCTGAAAACCTAGAGGTCATCAAAGATTTTGTCATATCTCTAGTTGACAGAGTCAGTGTAGGGAGAAATTCTACCAGGATTGGTCTTGTGCTATATGGTTCAGAAGTTCAGCTCACATTCAGTCTGGACAGGTTCAGTGCCAAACAGGATGTAATACATTCAATTAGGAAGATATCATACATGGGCAAAGGCACTTCTACCGGCACAGCCATCCACAAAGCAACCCGGGAAGCATTTTGGGGGGCCCGGACTGGTGTCAGGAAAGTAGCTATCGTGATCACAGATGGCCAGACGGAGAAGAGTGAAGCCATCAGATTAGAAGCTGCTGTCAGGGAAGCTCACTCAGCCAATGTTGAGATATATGCAATTGGTATCATCAATACTTCAGATCCAAGACAACATGAATTTGTCCGGGAATTAAACCTGATCGCATCAGATCCAGATAGGGAACACATGTACCTCTCTGACAGCTTCAAAGCCCTCCCAGGTGAGTGTATATCAGACCGATTACGGTAATGTATTGGCAATTACTGAAGAGGAGTCATTATCAGCAACAATGTGGAATACCTAAATAAATTTCCAGCTACATTCATTCTTACATTGAGGAGTCATTGTTTTGGCACCAGTTACTATGCACAAAGCATGGCACTGGAGACATACAACCTTTTCAGAGGACAAAGTCCTCCCTCATTGCCCAGTAAATTGCTGAAATAATTAAAAAATCCACTACTTTGATTTTGAAGCACAAGTAGCTGTGTCCAGGAAACACCAGGCAAAAAGGTCAAGGCACATAGTCCCAGGACCCAGATAAGAAGTCATTTGTCCTAATGAGCTCTTGCCCCATCTGAGCATTAAGCAATGCTCTTGACAGTGACCCAGTATTTATTATAAACTGCTTAAGAGCTGGAAGTAGGCCTACCCTTTCCTCTGAAATCCCCTTAATACTTAACATAACATGCTGTATATCAGGACTTGCTTTAACATCCTCCCACTTCCCCTTCTGAAGAGTTTCTTCTCTCCATTTCCTTGCATTTTTATCTCTTCTGTGTCTCCTCATCCCAAATCCCTCCTTGCTCTAAGATAACTGTCAAGTACCACCCCCAAATTCTTAGCTGATAACTGCTTATGATATCATGCTTCCCAGAGTTATTTGCTTTATTCTGGAGAAATTCTATACAACCAAAAATCTTTATTACCCAGAAGGATCAGGGCACAGTACATTGGTGGAATTTCAGTCACTATTCCAGGTCAGATGGGGAGGAGAGATACATATTTTAGAACTTCCCAATGTACCTCAAAACACAATACTACCACCTATGTACATATATATGGTTGACAGTCAGCTCAAACTAGCTCTTGCTAAATGTTCAGTGTGTGTATTTATACTCTGGCGATCAGTAAATGCTATAACTCAGGGCTTGATTTATTACTCTATTGATTGTCTAGACTTAACAAAGGGATAAAAAAAAATGATAATAATGCAGTAAATGTAAAAGTATGTCATGGGTCCTTTTTTATGGTGTCAATTTTTTAAACATATGCCAGCACATCATTGCCTATGAGTAAAGACTGCCTTACTACAGTGAGTGCTCAATAAATGTTATTGATAATTATACCAAAATATAGCAACTTTGCTAATGAAAGTGGTGGATTCCACATAATTTTAAAAATAACTATCATTATCTATCTTAGGCAAGATTTCTTATCCTGAGATATGGGAAACTTTTTAAAATATATGTTTTGATTACTTGTACTTGAATACAATTGATTTCCTTTACAATTCTATGTATTTTATTTTGTAAATGTAAACACATTATTCTGAGAAAGGATCCACAAGTTTTACCAAAGATGAAACCCACAGAATATACAACAACAAAAAAAGATTAATAACTCTTGATCTTAGTGATGTTACTTATGTGGTACTTAGATAAACCAGGACTGGGGGCTAGAAGGAGAACAGAACTCTGGGATCATGGCTTGAAAGTAATCACTAGGCAGTACAGGACAAAGAAGTAGATATCAAGGAAAACCAAGATGGAGGTGAATGAAAATAGAAGCTTATAATTTTTGGAATAAAGCAATACATCCTCTCTTTGTTTTTTTCAATTCTAACTACAACCTCTTTCCCCTCCCTGCCACTTACATGGAAAAGAATCCTTTTCACAGTGGTTAACAATCCCTGTAAACCCCTGGATCTTTGTTCATAGTTGGTAACTTTATTTCAGCATAATTGGTTTTCTTTTTTAAGCCTCTGTATTTTATTTTGTGCATTTGAAAACTGTACTCTGAGGAATCAATGACATACATGAAAAGGTTAAGAATCCCTGCTTGAGAACATTATTTCATCTTGTTTTTGCTTTATTTTTCTTTTCTTTTAAAAAATAGATTTGGAGTTCAAGTTGGCAAACCAGTTTTGCACTAATAGTGTATCTGGACAAACCAGAAATGATAGGATAATTGGAAAGCCTTTCCAATCTGCATCATTCCATTCTGCAAATAACTTACTTCACAACCGCAACAGAATGAACGGACAAATGATTTCATCAAATAAGCAGAAAACAGATATACAAGAAAACTATTTTGGCTCTGACAAGCATTCTCAACCAACCACAATGGTATAGTATCAGTTTCTTAAAACACATTCTAATGAAATATGAATGAGTAGACATGTGTACATCTTTCTGATTAATTACATGTGCCATAGAACTCTTCATTTAATAACCTTGAGTTCTGGTCATTATGACTGTTATAGTATTAAAAACCAACACTTTTATATTTTGCCTACAAACTAAAAAGTTATACAACTAAATCAGTATTGTCCTTCAATGGGGTTACATTAGAAGGATAAATATTTATTCTAATGATTCTTTCATTGTCCATTTTTTAATTAGACTTTGGGACCCTGAAAGAAAATCACAATTATTACTACGTATTGTCATTCAGTTTGGAAGTGAAATTAATACTGCACAACTTGGTCAACCACTTTATTAATCACATTTAGCTCTAAATTACTTTTGGTAATTAAAAAAAAAATCAACTCAAATCAAAATCACCTCCCAAGAGCTAAGCCCTGTGCATTGGAAAGAATGCTAGTCTTGGAGTGAAGAGACATGAGTTTGAAACCCATGGGAATTTAAACAAATCACTTCATCTTTCTGAGGCTCGGTTTCCAGGTCTGTAAAATGAAAGGGTTACACTATATGACTTCTAAGTTCCCTTATAACTCTAAATCTGTAATCCTATGATCCTAAGACTTGATGCCATGGAGAATAATCAAAAGAGAATGTCCCAGATACTGAAGGGAAGTTGCAAACATATATAAAGGTGGTATCCCTCAAGTAAACTGGAGCCTGGTCCCAAGAATACTAGAGTCCCAACTTTTAAGGGAATAACACCCAGTTGGAACTCTAAGAATGTTTAAATCTATGAGGATGTTTGTCCAAAATTTAGTCAAATTCTCTTCTCATCACACCCTGGCTGTCTTTAAAACTAGCTAAGAATTTAAAATGGCATCTAAGTGGCACAGTTGATAGAGTGCTGGGCCTGTAGTCCAGAAGACCTGAATTCAAATCTAGCCTTAGGCCCTAGCTGTGTGACCCTGCACAAGTCATTTAATCCTGTTTGCCTCTGTTTCCTCATTTATAAATTGAGCTGGAGAAGGAAATGGCAAACCACTCCAGTATCTTTGCCAAAAAAAAACCCCAAAAAACAACCCAAATGGAGTCACAAAAAGTCAGTCTGAACTACAGCAACCCAAAGAAATCCAGGACCTTTTAAAGACTCTTCCAACTATATAATTTTTTTTTCAAGTTTTGCTTGTTTAACATATATTTGAAATATACTTTTCCCCCTTTCCCTGCCCCCTGTCCATGATTTCATGGGATCTTACAGTTAGAACAGGAAGGGACCACAGAGGTCATCTTGTCCAATACTCTTATTATATAGTTGAGGTATCTAAATCTCAAGACTGTCTAGTGACTTGCCCAAGATTACACAGGTATGAAGAAACAGCATTTTAGCTGAGGTCCCTGACTCCAAATCCAGTACTCTTTCTACTGTTAGCTTGCATAATAATCCACACAGCTATGCTTGGGACTTACATTCTAATTTCACAAAGCTGATATTTTAGCTTCCTATATCAAGAATTAGAGATAAACTCTAATTAGATGACATGCACAGATTTGTGTGTTCTATTACTCACTCTGACTCAGCCAATTATGGATGAGTACTTAGGACTTCTAGAATTTGCCTATGCCAAATATGGATGCTAGATATCTGTATGAAATGTGAAAAAATAAACTCTTGTTTATGAGACACAAAATATCTGGATATTTCTGAATTTCAGAAAGATTGCCAGGATATTTAAGCTTCATTTGGATAGTTGTTTCCATTGACATATGGTCTTTTTGAAGCTTGGTATCTTAAATAGTAAAGATTTGATAAATATGTGTTAATTGATTAAAGGAGCATGATCATACTGTGAATGGTTCCACATTGAAAGGCTCAAAAGATAGCAGAAAGTTGGAAGGAGTGGAGTAAGTTTCCAGACCTTCAACCAAGAATTAATCTAACCTTAATCCTTTATGATCTTAAGAAAGTACATTTTTTAAAAATGCATTTTTTTTTACAGAACAAAGAATCACTGGTATATGAAGACTATGAAGGAAAACATAAGAAAAAAGTAAAACATCTACCTATATCTTCAGTGAATCTGCAAGGTATTAGACAGTTAATTATGAATTCATTCAATTCAATAAACATTTATTAAGCACCTACTAGGTGGAAGGGACTGTGATGGGTGCTGGGGACATAAAAGCAAAATTAAACATTCCCTACATTCTTGGTACTTACATGCTACTGAGAGAGGCATCTGAGCTGTGCTCAAGAGAAGCTAAGTATTCTAAAAGATGAAAATGAGGTGGCAGAATACACAGTCATGGGGAGGGAAAAAAAGTTTAAAGGTCATTTTTTTGGAATGATGAGTACATGAAGGGAGTGGCAGGAAATATAACTGAAAAGGATGGTACGAGAAATTGTGGGATTTTAAATATTAGGCACAAGAGTCTATACTTTGTTATATGGGCACTAGGGAGCCTTTGAAGGTTTTAAAGTAGCAAAGGGATGTGGTCAGATGTGTTTCAGGAATATAAATTTGGCAGCTATATGAAGGATGTATTGGAAAGAAGAGAGACTGGTAGCAAAGAGTCTAAATAAGAGTTTGTTCATTTTGTCCTGTTTGGACATGATGAGGCTCTCTGCTAGGGCAGTGGTAGTATGAGTGGAGAGATAGCAGAGGATATGAGGGAGGATGTAGACAGATACTCAACAAGGCAAGGAAAACTATTGGATGTTGAAGGTGAGAAAGAAGGAAGAATCAAGGAACCAGTTTCCAAACCTGAGTCACTAGAAGGACAATTAGGCTCTCAAAAGAAATAAGAAAGTTTGAGTTGGGAAAAGGGAGAGAAAATGAACTCTGTTTTGGACATGCTGAATTTGAAGTGCCTTCCATGATATCCAGGTAGACATGTCAAGCAGGTAATTGGTAATATAGAACTAGAGTGGAAAAGAGACTGGGACTAGCTATATAGATGTAATGGGCATCAACATAAAGATGATAGTTGGATCCATGAGAAATAATGAGTACATAGGGAGGAAGTGTAGAGAAAGAAGAGAATCATCCAGGAAAGGAGAGGCAAGAAGAAAATGAAGATCCAGCAAAAACTATAAGGATGGTCAGAAGAATACAAGTGAAAATAAAAAGAGAGAAAAGTATCGCAGGATCCAAGGAAAAAGAGAGTATCCAGAAGGAAAGAATGGCACATAATATCAAAAATTTTAGAGAGCTAAAAAATTAGGATTGAGAAAAGGCTAGTGAATTTCATAGTTAAAAGGTCATTGGTAACCATGTATGTAATTAGATTACATTAAATATCAGTTTAATGTAAACATTAAAGGTTTGCAAATATTAAAGTGTTATATAAGTGTAAGGTATTATTGTTACTATCTAGATCAGCTCTTTTTTGATGTAGTTAAGATAGAAATGGTCCTATGACAAGTCCCTATCCTGCTTTTATTCCTTCTCATTCAGTGTTCTAGGTGACTATTGTACATTTATCTAATATAACTGCTTTTTGTAATTGAATAAAAGTATGAGACTGTAAATTCATCTTCTGTAGCTCACTGAAAGCATCCTCAGAAGAACTCCAACAGAAGGTGAGACAATAGGGACATGTATCTCATTCTGTTCCCATAAGGTTTGGATCTTCTCATACAAATGTCTATACTTGGAAAGATGTCATTCCATGTAGACAGCATTTGAGATGGTGACATCTATTTATGATATTGTTCTGAAGTTTTCATGTGTCAGTGCTATGTCTAGATGATGGTGGGCAATGTCTTGTTCTATGATAATGGCCTGGTTTTGGTAGAGCACGTTGGTTGAGTTTTTGAGGTCATATTTATGCTATGAAGATCTGTGGTCTGGTGGTCCCTGAAAGACAGCAAATGTGCAATTGAAGTCACCAGGTTAATCTTGGTAGGTACTTCATAATTCCAAAGGTATTTCTAGCCTACAATCATTTTTGATCTCCATCGCTTCCCTGCATTTCCAGCAGGTGAGAGATCCTTATCCTAATGTATTTAACTTTCTCTTGGTACCAGTACCAAAGAGTGCTATCATGCTGTTGTCCTCTGTGTCAAACTAATTGTCTTGATGGTTTCAAGGTGCACCAGGCTACAATCCTGTTCTGTCCTATCTGTTTCTTAGATTCTTAAGACTGATCACACTCACTGTGGTGCTAAGCCAATCCAAACCCATGGTATTGCCAGAACTTTATTTACCAGCATGTCAGGCTTCCTGCCAGGCCTTCACAGCTGCTGTAATGACCTTAGGGCATACAAAGGCCCTGCTGGATATTACCCTGGCTGCCATTCTCATGCTTGGCCTTTGTTCCGTTTCCCCATTTGGAGGAGGTTTGGAGTGGACTATTATTATTTTATTATAGGAGAAACATATACATACATATATACCTTATGGCAACTTTACATGTCTTCCTCAAAGGAAATAATGAATGAAGGGAATTTTTTTATGATATGACAAGAGAATTTATTTTTTCTAAACTGGTGTTACACATGTGTTTAATCTTCCATTCATAATACTAAGAAATACACATAGTTTCAGTTTGAATTAATACTTGTTATAGGTAACTTAAAGTGTGCTTTGCTGTTAACAGACGTTACTGTTAAAATTCCTCAGGATAAGATTTTTAGTTGGAGGACTGGTTTTGGGCCCACACAAAAAAAGACCAAAGGAGTTTGATCTGGTGCTGGCAGGGTGGTTTTTTTAAAGAGATTATTGGCAGTCTTGGGAAAAGATCCTTAAATTACTTAATGCAAATCAAGACAGTCTTCATATACCACCTTCCACCCACTAGAATAGCAAAAATAGAAAAAAAAATTATAAAATTGAATGTTAATACTTTAAGAAAACAGTCATTCTTAATGCGTTTTTGGTGTAACTGCAAACTTGTTCCAACATTTTAAAGAATAATATGGCAATGTGTAAGCATAAATTCAGCATAACTTTTGACCAAATAATTCCATTTTAAGATTTTATCCTAAAAAAATGAAAAAAGTACTTGCTTATACAAAAAGAAAAAGGACTTGTTTGCCTTATTTATAATAGCAAACAACAATAACAACTGAAAAAAATGAACACCCAACAACTGGAGAATGGTACATTGATATCATGGGAACTTTTACTTTTGTGCAGAGCTGTGCTTTTATTGGTGCAGCAAACCCAGTGAGAAAGCTCCCTCCACCAATGTGGACCAGCTCCTACTGAAAACAAATCAAACACAGGAGAAATTCAAGATGTGAACATACAGCAAATACATTTTTATTTGCTTCTGCTATGTAAAATGCTAGGGTTTTCTGTAGGACTTTATTCCTTATATATTTGATTGTTTCATTCTCTTGATAAGCATTAAGTGTAGAATAAAAATGTCTTTAATGCTATGTGATTATTAACAGCTGAATTCTCCATTCCTTTTTTGTTTTTTTATTTGTTTTTGTTTTAGAAAATACATGGAACCCACAATGTCAATTAAATTTAGATCAAGGATCATGCCGTGTGTATGTTATAAAATGGTACTATGATAAGAAAGCAAATGCTTGTGCTCAGTTTTGGTATGGTGGCTGTAATGGAAATGCAAATCGCTTTAACAGTGAAGATGAATGTATAACGACCTGTGTATTTTTCCACTGAGGTACAGTGTGATAATATAAATAGCTACATGTTTATGTAACCTATAATGATAATGACTGTCTATTCAATAGGGAAATAAGAGAGTGACACAAAATAAATGAAAATCACAACTGAACATTTCTTCAGAAATGATAGCAAATTAAGGTTACTTCTTTCCATTTGCCACATTCTAGGAATTATTTTGAACCCTCTTTCTCTCTCCCATCATTGCATAGGGAAAGAAAAGGCTTATATAGTGATATGTTGGTATAGCCAGGAAGTATTTGCATGGAATGAAGATAATTTTTTCACTTACGTTTAAATATACTGCCAACCTTGAACAGTGACACCAAACTATCAGAGCAAATGTCTGCTGCTCTGGGCTAACCTGCCCTTTATTCAGTATGAAAGAAATCAGGGAAGAGTAACTGGGTTGGGTTGAATTGGGGGATGGTAGTAGGAATAATGGTTTGAAGAGTATAGGAAGAACCCCTAGGTTATGTGTGTGTGTGTGTGTGTGTTCATATAAGAACTTAAAAGTTTCTTTTTATTTTTCAGAAACCTGAAGTACTGAAGTAGATTCTCCAATTCTGTAATAGGAGAAAAAAAGATGTTTTAATTCAAAGAACAAAATATTGTATACATTCAACTTTTTGTTAAATTGCTTGTTGAATGATTTTAAATAATACTTTTTATTTATTTCATATTGCTTCACAATGATCTTTTTACATTTTAATCCATTTAACAGTAACTCATGACATTTGAGTGAATATTTTGTTTTCTTTTGTGAGAGTAAAAGTAAAAGACAAATGCCTGTCATGGTTGAAATATACATATATGTATATATGTACATACACACATGTATATATTTTTTCTTTAAAGGTCTTGCTTTGTACCTACTGACTAGACACAAAGTTTCTAATGGCCATAATAAAGTTACTTATAAATGAATTTTAGTTTTACTTCGATCTAATGGAGAATTTTTATGCAACTGATTCATGTTTTACCAGTTCCAGATATATTCATGTAAGGAAATTAAGATATAAAAAATTTTATTCAATAGACCATAGAATGTTAGAATTTTATGTTATTAAAATCTTGTACACCTGCAATGCATATTGAACTAATAAAAATAAGTTTGGATTCATTAAATATCTGCTAATATCTGAAGCTGCCTGCTTAATTATAGCTTTAACTAAAAAGGGAAATTAAGTCATAATTCAAATTTTCCATAGCATACTAAAGTCTTTAGCATGTTTTCTTCATTTAACCACTAGGTGGCACTGCTAACCCCTAGCCTGATCTTAGTCATTAAAAGACTTGGTCCTCTAGAGGTTATACACACAGCCTGCTCTAGAGGGGAGCATTGTGGAAGGGGCAGTCCTTTTGTGTTTCTCAGAAAATGGACAACATTTTGTCACCCAGATCCACCTTTCTCTGTGTGGTCATGCACATCTTAGTAACCTAGTGTCAATCATATAGCTATGGGTTCCAAACTACTAGAGCTCTTTCTCAATCTACTACTTTTACTAAGCCCTAGTCACAAGTTCTTAGCATAATGGAGTTAACCACTCTTTCAAACAGACAGACTGCATGTATTTTGTTCCTTTTTGCACGGAAAGCAATAAAAGGGATGACAATACATAATAGAACATCTATTGCATGATTTTGTGCCCACAGTTCCTCCTGCTCCTAGAGGCAGGTAGGTAGTGGATAGAATGATAGACCTGGTGTCAGGAAGGCCTGAATTCAAAGGGGGTTTCAGTTTCTTCCCAGCTGGGTAACCCTGGCCATCCATTAATCTCTATGTCCTCAATTAACCCATCCCTAAAATGGGGATAATAATAGCACCTACCTCCCAGAGTTGTTGTGAGGATAAAATAAGATAATATTTGTAAAGCACTTGGCAAACGTTTAAGCACCATATAAATGCTAGTTATTTTAGACTCAGGTGGCACCTAACCAATGCATATGGCAACACTCTGATCCTCGGAGTTTAAGGACATCATTCAAGTTGTCTAGATTCCATCACCCACACCAGAACAGCAGATGTCTTCAATGTGAAGATCCATAAAAAACTTTCTAATTTAGGAATTAGCAAACCTTCCTAAGTGAGACAGAGTGTCATAGTGAAGTCAAAAAGTCTGGATCCAAAACCTTACTCTGCTACTTATTAATTACATAACCTTAGGAAAGTCACAACCTCTTCTGATGACTTCGAAGATCTCATCTAGCTCTAAATCTATAATCCTATGCTTCCATGTTGCCCACAGCATTCTGGGCTCAACAACTGATTTTTCTATATCTCCATTCAGGCCAGTCTGAAGATGGTGCTTTTCCATTTGCTATTGTATCCATCACTAGAAGTGACCTCCAAATGCTTTCTGTTACAGTGTCTTTGCTGTTTGATGACCCAGGATAATAGACTCAAAGGTAGGCTAAAATAGACCCTGCTACCATTCTGCTCTCTTGCCTCTGACCTTGAGCGCAAGATTCTTTGACCTTAAATTAAAGATTCTGATAAGTAAGAGAGGTGTCCTTTCCTTCTTGGTCTCTTTCAAGAAAAACCAAAGATGAGGGGGACCAAAAGAAAGGGAAAGAGAAACTAACCTCATAGCCCAGTAAAATATTTAATGCAATCATTATTATTTCCATTTATAGATGACGAAAATAACGCTGAGAGAGGTCAAGTCTTTGGTGTCCCAGCTAATAAATGTAAGACCTAGGATTTGTACCCAGGTCTGCTGATTCCAAGTCCAGTATTTTTTCCACACTAAACTACACTGCCTTAAAAAAAATAGATTATAAAAACTGTCACTTTTTTTGGTTCTTTGTAGTGCCAAGGCACTAGTCACATCATCTACAATGGCCATGAGTATCCCAGTGCAATTCTGAATCACAAAATACAAGCGACTCTTCACATGGAAGACAGAACCAAAACATTTATTCAGACAACAGAAAGTCAAATCCATCATAGTAACTATAACAGGAAGGCCTGTTGTACAGTTCTTAGGTCTGTTTTTCTAAAAGGGAAGCAATTTTTGAAGGAGTCAACAATCTACTCTAATCAATCATATGTATCATTCACTTAGTTCAGGGGGAAAAGTTAGCACCCTGAACTTCATGGAAAATTACAAGCAGAAATTACAAAAAAAAAGACCAATAGACAGGGCTTCCAACTGTCTGACCAAAAGCAATACATACATCACAGATCAACAGACAGATCCAATTATCTGTAATGGCAATTAAATTTGAATCTTTTGCTGTTTTGTTTTAGTATAATCAAGTGCCTGATTGAATCTTGCCTTTATCAATCAAGAGTCTTTACTAGAAGTACAGAAACAAGAGTTTCTTTAACTAGAAAGAGTATGTGTATTTGTATTGTTAATGTGGGTAAAGATCTTCTCCACCTGCCCATTAAGTTTGATTAGGGAAGATTTGTAGGAACACCCACAGCTTGTGTTAATGAGGCAATGGTTCTCAAGGGTTGGGATGCCCTCTGGCTCTAAAAAGGTATAAATACTCTGAGGGTGAGGTTTTACTTTGGGGCTCAGTTTTTGGTAAAAAGGTTTGAGTGTCAGATAGGACTCTAGGAAGCCACTAAGAAAACCCCTGGCTTTGAGAATCCAGATGTCATGCTTCCTTCTCTAGTAATTAGGGTCAGACAGCTATACTTGTCTGTTAAATTATGGTCAGACAGAGGAAACCACGTTTGTTGATTACTTTGGGGTTTACTGATTGGAAGTGTTTGTTCAGCCAGATGAGAATTCTGGGAAGCTGCTAAGGAGCCTCCCCTCTCCCCCACCCCAGCTTTAAGAACCCAAATGTCATGTTTCTCTCTCTGGTAACTATGGTCAGACAGTTGAGATCCAATTGTCTATTGAATTCGGGTAGAGGTAGCCATGTCTGTTGATCTTTTGATTTCTCTGTATTTTCTTTTAAATTCAGGGTGCTGACTTCCTGAACTAATTGAATGATGTATGTACTTGGTTAAAGGAATGATACATGTGCTTGATCAAAGTGATTGTTAACCCCTCAAAAGTTGCCTTTCCTTTTATGAATGCAGATCTAAGAACCAGTGGTAGCAGGCCCCCCTGTGTATGTTGGGGTGCTTACTGATACACTGTCTGACCATACATACATAGATAGTTACCAAAGAGAGAAGCACCAAAATGTGGGTTTTCAAAGCTAGGGACCTCCTTAGAGGCAACCAAGAGTCTCCTCTGGCCAAACACTGCCTATGAGTAAGTCCCTATACAAAACCTCACTTCAGAGTATATAGACACTTTTCAGAGCCAGAAAGTATTACAGCCGTTGAGAACCAGTGCATCATTAGAAATTAACTAAAGGTGTGGACCTTTCTACAAAACCAATCTCCCCTAATCAAGTTTCCCTTAACGGGCAGGTCCATTAATGGGTGGGGAAGATCTTTAACTCTCATTAATATAGTTAACATTACAGTAACAAAGACATCTATACATAATAGCAATGTGGGGGAAGGGGGACTACCAACCCCAAACCTTCCCCAGCTAGGCTTCCCATAAACCAGCTCCCTTAAACAAATCACAAACAGATTCCCTTAAACAAAATGCCCTTGTCACACTCACAGTCAGCTGTGGGCTTACCTGCGTCCTTCAGTTCTGACTCCTCTCTCACTAATTTCCTCTCAGCTCCACCTCTTCCTGTTCCACCCTTACTGCTCCATCTCTTCAGCAAACTCCTCCCACTCATATGACTCAGAGAGGTCATGTGTGCTTATTAATGAATGGGAAAGATCTTCCCATTTAAATTACCATTACACTCTTCTCTATTATTATTGCTATTATTTTGGTGCACATCTGCAATTTATTCCATTAGGAGTTCCAGTGATACAGACTAACAGCAGCTCATCTCTAATTTATAATCTTTAGTTTAAACTAAGTTAAACTTTAGTTTAAACAAAGTTTAAACTTTGGTTTTTCTCTCTCTTTTTTTTAATTGAGTCCATCAGAGAGGTTATAAGGAAAGAAAATAAGAGACAGAAAGAAGGAAAGAAAATAAATGCTTGTCCACTGAAAATAAAATAATTTTTAAGGAGTTGTTTGAAGGCACTGAGACATTAAATGATTTGCTATTGGTCACATAGCTTGTATATGTCAGATGAAGGACTAGAACCCAAGTCTCTCTGACTTCAAGACTGACTCTACTATCTACCATGCAGTGTGTGAGCAGTTCTCAAACTTATGGGTCTCAAGACTACTTTAAACTCTTAAAATTACTGAAGTTCCCAAAGTTTTTTTTTATTTATGTGAGTTCTATTTATCAATATCTTCTTCTTGTTGTTCTGTTGTGTCTGATTTTTCATGAATTCATTTGGAATTTTCTTGGCCAAGATACTGGAGTGGTTTGCCATTTCCTTCTCTTGCTCATATTACAGATAGGGAAACTGAGGCAAGCAGTATTATGTGATTTGCCCGGGGTTACATAGCTAATAAGTATTGGGGGCCAGATTTGAACTCAAGGAGATGACTTCTTGATTCCACATTTGATGCTCTATCCACTGCTCCACCTAACTGCCCCTACCAATATTTACTATATTAGAAAATAAAACTGATACATTTAAAAATATTTATTAATTCACTTAAAATAATTCCATTAAACATTAATATAAATATTTATGGAAAAAACTATTTCTCTGAACAAAAATTTAATGAAAATGATATTGTTTTACATATTTTTTTCAAATATTTTTAATGTCTAACAATAGAGAAGCAGCCAGATTCTCATATTTGCTTTTGAATTCAGTCTGTTGCAATATTTTGTTTTGGTTGAAGAAAATCTAGCCTTATTGAGATAAGTAATTGGCAAAGGATGGCATATTTTAATAGGCAAATAACATCTTTGTATTATTATAAAAATACTTTTTATATCACATAATCCCTGAAAGGGTCTCAAGGACCTCCAGGAATCTGAGGACCAGAGTTTGAGAGCCATTGCCTACTATCATGCTGCTTCTGTCTTCTGCATTAATAAAGAATAAAATCAGATTATTTATAATTTTTGGTTTTCTAGTGAGAGTCAATGACTAAGATCTCACTGCATTTCCTCACCTAAAAAAGAAACTACATCTCAGTGGAAAGAATAATACTTTATATTTATGTAGAACTTTAAGTATTAGCAAACACTCTTCAAAGTAAATAAGTTCAATTTGTATTAATCCCAATTTACAGATGAAAGTACTAAGGTTCAGAGAGATTAAAATTCTTCTCCATAGTCACACAGCTATCAAATGGCAGAGCTGGGGTAAAAACCCAGGTCTCCTGATTCCAAAAACACAGTGAGATCTCCTTCAAACCCTATTCTCCTTCCAAGGAGTATTTCCTATAGGCAAGCATATTTCAAAATAGGAGACACAAAGGGAAGATAAACTCAAAGACATCTCAGTGCTCACTATATTGTCTAACTATGAAAGCAGTAATTTAGTACTACCTGCATTTCCTAAGAGAATATTTTCCCCCAGTCTCCCATACAACACGTTTAAACATGCCAGTTCAATAGAAAAAAAAACAAACCAAAAACTAGATCTAACTCCTTTAAAGGACACTGTCTTCGTTATCCTCTCCTTATTTATAAGTTTTTCTTTGATATATGGAATTTCCATTTTTCCCCAAAGGGCACTTCAACAGATCTGAGATCGCCACAATGTGACAAGACAGAGAATTCCAGGGTTTTGTTTAGATCCTCTAGAGAAGATTTCAGGAGGGATCTAGGTGAGAATCTCAAAGGATAAGTGGGAGATAGTTTGCAATCCTCACCACTGGAGGAAGTAATATAATAATGACAATAGTAGTAGTGGTAATAATAATAATAAATGATAACTAGCATTTATATAGCGCTTTAAAACTTGCAAAGTACTTTATGTATGTTCTCTCATTCCATCTTTACAGCAGCCTTCCCATAGTTGATTATGTCCAGTTTAACCTGTGTGTATCTTGTTTGTATATAGTTATCTCTCCCATTAGATCCTGAGCTCCTTGACAGCAGGGTCTGTCTTTTGCCCTTTGTATCTCCAGTACTTAACACAATACCTGGCGCATAGTAGATGCTTGTCCACTGAAAATAAAATAATTTTTTATTATTTTTATATAATTATTATTATTTATATTGACTAACTGAACAACCCTGTAAGGTAGGTGATATTATCACTTGGAAGCTTGTTGCAATAATCCATGTGAGAGGAGAGGAAGACTTAAACCTGTCATTGTGTAAGCAGAGAGAACGGAACACACTCAAGAAATGTGGAGGTGAAAATCAACAAGACTTGGCAGGTGACTGTGGGGAATTCAAGAGAGTGAAGAGTCACAGATGATTCCACTGTTGCAAACCTTGGTGACTGGAAAGGTGGTGGTGCCCTCAAACAAAAATAAGGCAATTAGAATGAAGGATGAGTTAGAGGGGAAAGATAATGCATTCTGATTAGAATATGCTGAATTTCAGGTGCGTTTGAGATATCCAATGGAAAAATGTCAGCAGTTGTTGATATAGAAACCAAGCTCAGGAGAGACAGTGGAGATGGATACATGCCTGGAAATCATCTGCATAGAGAGGATAATTGAATAAAAGGGCAGCTACTGTTGTTCGTCCTTCATTCTTGAAGAGGACTGATGATATCACAGTGAGATGTCTTGACTGGTGAGTGAATTGGATTTAAGTGAGGCAGAGTTGCGCAAAGTCGTCAGCTTCACCCTTCCTTCCTGAGTCATCAAAGTCCAGTGGCAAGATAGAAGTCAGGACAGATTCAGTTGATGGCCCAGGATGCATTGAATGACCTCAGCTTCTTTGATGTCTGACCAAGCTCCAAG
The DNA here is from genome assembly GCA_023548195.1 of Bettongia penicillata ogilbyi. Taxonomy (NCBI): domain Eukaryota; kingdom Metazoa; phylum Chordata; class Mammalia; order Diprotodontia; family Potoroidae; genus Bettongia; species Bettongia penicillata. The sequence goes on from JAJHZJ010000174.1 coordinate 2,460,118, forward strand.
TGCTCTACAAGGTCTGCTTTAGCCACCTTCATGGTGGTTGAAACAAATTGTTCTCATCTGCCCATTCCACCCAAGGAAATCTTTACATGCTTGAGCAGACACCCTGCTAAGTGGGTTTGTGATCCGTTGGTTACCTTCAACCTGGTTTAGGCCATCTACTGAGACGGTTTACCAGGATATGGTCACTGTGCATGCTACAGCTTCTTGGAGCCACAGGAGAGAGTTTGATGCAGATACAAACAGTACCCAAAGGGTTAAAAATAATACTAAGGATTGCTTTTCCAGTACTTTATGAATTCCCTAGTTTATTCTGTGACTTGAAGGTACCCTAAATTCCTTTCTCCCTCATCTTGAACCTGTACCAAAAGAACTGCTTTTGTGTTTCCTTTATCCTGTGTTTCCTGGGTCCTTTCATTTTTAAACTGTATCCTTCTGCCCTATCCGTAAATCTTTCAACCATAAAGAATTCCCTTTATCTTCCTCATCCTGTCCTGTCTTTAATATTTAATCCCCATAAAAACCTCTAAAACTACATCACCATTCTGAAACCTCATATAAGCTGTAGACCTCTCCCCAAACTATTTTGAACCCCAATAAGGGCCAAAGCCTGAACTAATAATCTATTTAGCTTCACTCTAAAAATGCCCTTTCCTGTGTCAGCAACTTCAAAGACCTGTCTGTGACAGGATACCTTCAACCAAAGTGATGGAACTTCTCTTATCTTAGTATCCCAGAAGCATATTTGCTTTATAGGGAAAAACAGATATCCTAGGATTATAATTTCCAATTGACACTACTTTGTCAATTGTCAATTTGTATTTACAACTCATTCAACTAAGAAACTTCCTTTCTCATGGTATGGTTAAAAACATATGGAGACCATAAATCTGAGGGACACAGACATCCTGGCACTGTCCTAAAACATAAAAGACTTTGTCATTCTTTTATCAGACGGTCAGAACTTAAGTTTTGACTTCTTGTAGGGACAAATTTGCTAATTTCAGCTAGCTTTAAGGGAATAAACAATATAGACTTACACATCACCTAGTCTGTTTGCCTTCTTTAACCAAACTTTCACATCGACAAAGCATAACTCCCCCAAATATCGGGGTCTCACTTGGCTTTCTTGATAGGACACCTGTGCTCCTCTTGCATCAATAAAGCTCCCTTTGGTTAGGAGAAGATCATCTAAGTGAATTCTTTCACACCTGAACCAGTTCTCCCAACTCTAAGCCTCATCAAGTTGAATGTCAGGTGGACACCAAAGGTGGATGGACAACCCTGAAAAGTGCTTGGCAAGCCCTCACAACAGAGTTTCTAGGTCCCAGTACAGAGGCTTGGGGTGCATTCGTAGTTAGGAGTCAAGCTATAAATGCTGTTCCAGCAAAGGAGATAGAAAAGAGCTTTCTTCTTACATACAAAAAGGTCAGGGAGCCTTATATTCATTAAACTACATCCATTTTCCTACTATTCCCAAGACACTCTTTCTTCCTAACCACCTCCTTAAATGTCAACCAAACATCAGGAATCCAGATGTCCCGCCTAGTTGTTTATGAAGTTGTTATGAAGTCATCAACATAAATCATCATAATCCCTGCTGGGCAGGTTAGTTTCTGCCAAGTACCCCTAATCTTTGGATTCATTCTAGCTTCTGTTGACCTTTATCTCTTGGCTGAAACTATTATTCGTCGTTATTAGTATTTCCTCTTCATTTCTTCAGTTCATCCCAGATCTCAGATAATCAGTCATAGGATCTTATATTTTGAGAGAAATGATAATTTCTCTATTGTGTTTAACAACTTATTATTGAATTAGGATCAAGGTTTTTCCCCTTTTCTACTTCCTCTTCCAAAAATCAACCAGTGTAGGAAATCTTTCTCAGAGACTCACAGAGTATAGCTAAGATTTAATCAAAAACAGTAAAAGAAATTTTAAGTTTAGGCAAAGGGTGGATTCCTGCTCATTGTTTCCTCAGACAGGTCTGGGAAAACGTGGATTCTCCTTTTGTCAGGCAATGATATAGAAATTGATGTCTCCTTGACCAAGATTTGGGTATTCAGTGTCACATTCCTCAAGAACCTCTGTAATATAGCCCATTTCTCATTGTCATATTCATTTTCTCAATTGTTAACCAGTCAGAGTTGATTGTTACCCTCAGGAACACCCACTTTTCCATGAGGGTCTGTGGCATCTGAGAATACCACTGACCTCTTTTATTCATAAAATGCTTGTATTATTCTTTTAAAAAGATTAATTACCTAGAAACTATGTCTCCAACTTTTTAAATGTCACCATTTGGAGCTGAAAGGGACCTTAGAGGTCACTTAAAATAACACCTTCCTTTTACAGATGAAGAAACAGGCTTAGAGTTGTTTAAGTGATTTTTGCCAAGTGGCAGGGTTGATATTTGAACCAAAATGCTTTGACTAGTATCCTGACTCTTTTGCACTGTATCATGCTGCCTCCAAGCAAGGATTAACTAAGGAGAGGAATAGAAGCCTTAACTGTTTCCATTGAGTCACCAGCTGCATTATCAAACTTTGTGTCCCTGGATCGGAGCCAGTTCTTGTCCAGGTCTCACACAGTCTTTACCCGGCTTAATTTTGGGGTCACCATAACAGTGAAGGATTCAGTCTGTTTTGGGCAACATTTCAAACCTTACTCCAAAAGATCTTCATGTGCCCTCCTGAATGCCAACTTACTTCTCTACCCTGACTCCTGTCTGCCCTCTCCGCACCACGGGTCTATAAACTCGACTTTATCCTCATTGAATTTACCTAGATCCCATTTCCAGATAATTTGATAAACAAATCCACGCTAATTAATTACAAATCGCTAACGGGTTAGCTAACCTGCGGCGTGAAGGAATAGGAGTGTGGTGGGAAAGAGAGAGTGATTTTTCGGTCCAAATGGAAGAGTTACCCTAGCAGTGGGAATTTCAAATACGGAGGTGCTCGGGTAGAAGGGTTTACTTTGGGGATTACTGGGGGAGGGGAGACAAGAATAAGACAGAGGAGGACTGCGTAGTCCACAAGTTGGGAGAGGGAGAAAAAAGCTTTTAAAATGTTTTCCTTCAAGTTTCACCACCCTATGGAAGAGCTGACTTTGGTAAAGGGGATGTGACAGAAAAGAAGGGAAGAGGAGAGGTTTTCCTTAAACATAAATCGTTTTAACTCTTTCCTCAAATTCACTGGGGAGCTTAGGTGATATTTTGAGGAAAGTGAGGCTGCTCCTGGGTAGTAGTAAGGGGAAAAGTAAAGAACTAGGTAATTCTTTAAATATATAAAAAAAAAAAAACAACCCATAACATAGAAAATTTTTTTTGGTTTGGTCTAAAGCCAGAATAAACTGGAGTGGGGTGCTGATTCCTTGTGACACCCCATTCTTCATAATGCTAGCGCCTTCCTTCAACTGATCATCCCCAAATTATCCAGTATATATCATTTATTTATTCTTGGTGATTTGCATATTGTCTTTTCCTCTATTTTTGGACTATGAGGTCCTTGCGAGAAGGGACTGTCTTCTCTCCTTTGCACACCTAGAGTTTAGCCCAGGGCCCGGCACATACCCGGTGCCTAATATATGCTTAGCAGTGCGTGGTAGACAGTAGGAAGTTAATAAATGCTTGTTGCTGGACTGGCTGACAGGACAAAGCTATCGCAGTCTCGGATTTTCTAGGGGATTTGAGCTTCCAGAGAGGGAGCGGAGAGACAGAAGGATCTGGGGAGGGAAGAGAGGTCCAAGGTGGATGGATGGGAGCTGGCAGCCCTACAGACTGTTGCAGAAATAGCTGGATTGGGGTTAGCGAAAACCCTCCAGACGGCAAGCCCCTGGCCCAGCGGCGGGCACTGGGAGAGCAAAGAGCAGGCAGCCAGGCGCCAGCTCCCGCGGCAGCCCCGCCCCAGCTCCCGCGGCAGCCCCGCCCCAGCTCCCGCGGCAGCCCCGCCCACTACTCCCGGGGACCCGGGAGGGGAGGAGGGGAAGAGGGAGCAGGGGAGGGAAAGGCGCAGGCGCAGTGTCTCGGGAAGCCTGGCTCCCGGCGCTCGCCGTAGAACCCTGATAGACGCGGTTACCTAGGAGCCCGGGGGACGCGGCCCCGGGAATCGGCCCGAGACCTAGGCCGCCATGTCGGTGCTGGACGCGCTCTGGGAGGATCGCGATGTCCGCTTCGACGTGTCCTCTCAGTGAGTAGCCGACGACCCCCGAAGAGGCCCGGGGTGGGGGGATGAGCGGGACCCGTCCGAAGGTCCGGCCCAGGCTCCGGGGGAGAGGCCGGAACTGAGCCGGAGGCTGCGGGCTTGCGGGACTGGGCTGGCTCCTGCGGACCACCGCCCTGGGCAGTGAGGGCCGCGGGAACCTCCGCCCACAAGCGTTGCTCTTCTGACCTCTCAGCTTTCCGTAGTAGGAGCGTCTTGGCCGGCAACAGGCGTTTACTAGGCGCTCACTGTATACAGGCACAGTGCCAAGGAGGGGTGGGGGGAGACACAAAGGCACAAGACGGTCCTCTCTCGAGGATCTCATTCTGTTGGAGATATGTCCCGCACACTGTACAAACAACGTGTATACTGGATAAACTGGAGGTAAGGGAGGGCGCTGGGATTAAGAGGGATTGGGTAAGGCTTCTTGTAGAAGGTGGGATCTCTTGTGTTTGTCCCTCGTTCTTGAAGAGGACCATGACATCAAGATGGTGACACGACTTGCACTTGACTTTGATTTGAATGAGGGAGGGCTGTGCCAGGTCACCGACCTCACTTTCTCCTCCTGAGCCATCTGGGTCCAGTGGCCTGATACTCATCAGGATGGCTGGAGAAGGCTCAGGATGCAGTGGGAGACCCTGGCCCTTTCAGGCTAAGGTCATATCACAAGCTCACTTAGAGTAAGATAACACCCATTCAATAAATAGGCTTCTTTAAGTTGCTCAAGGGATTGTCCCTTTAATAAAAAAAAAAAAATCAAACAGGGAGGGGAAGACCCTCAGGATTCCTGGGTAAAAGAGAAACAATTGCTATTTAGTTATTACATTCACTCTGTGCTAGGTGGGTGAGGACTTGTTGTCCAACCTATGTGCTCCAGAGTGAATCGGGTTTAAGGCTTGGTCTTTGAACAAGAAATATAGCCAGTAAACCCAAAGGAAAAAAGGCAGCTTTTGATCGTGGTGGGATTTAGTGTAGATAAGAAGAGAGAGGATTTTTAGCAACAGATTGGATATAGGGAGGAAGGGACAAGAGAGTACAGATTCAAGGATGACACTTAGGTGACTAGAAGAATATATAATAGGAAAGTTAGAAAAGAAAGAGGAGAGCTTGTGGGGAAAAGATAATGAGTTTGATTTGGGACACGTTGAGTTTAGAATGTCTTTAGTACATCCAGTTTGAAATGTCTATAGGTAGTGGGAGATGAGAGTCAGGAAATTAGGAGAGAGGTTAGGGCTGGATAAGTAGATAAGAGAATCATTAGCTTAGGAATGATGCTGAAGCCAAGGTAGCTGAGGTCACTGAAGAAGAATAAGAGAACCAAAAACTGTGATTTGAGTGAAGATCCACTGGAGGAGACCAAGAGAGGTCAGACAGAGGGAAAACTTAGGAGAGTTCAGTCATGAAACCCTAGAGAGAGGACAAAAACAAACAAAAATCCCTACCCAAGGGCTCAAATCACTGCCAGACTACAACCTCTAAACTGGCCTTCCTACTTCCTTCTCATCCCATTTCAACCCATCAACACGAATCTTCTGCAAGCATTTTTTCAATAAATTATCACAAATTATCAACAAATTATCACAAAATCTTCCATTGACTATTGTCAGCGGGATTAAAATCCGTATTTCATCAGTGAATTCCCTTCATAATTTAATATCCCCCAAACTATCTACTATCTCAGAGTAGTACTCCCTAATCTGAAATCTCTGTTCCAGCCAAACCATTCTCTCCATAATCCCCTGAGCATATCTACATGATTCCTATCTCCTCTGTTCAGTCTTATACTTCTCCTTTATTGCACCCTTCCAACTCCTCACATTCTACCCATTTTTCAAGGTCCAGCTAATGTCCCACTTCCTCTTTTTTGCGTCACTGAATTTGAGAGTGGGAAAGGATCACAGGGACAAAGTAGTCCAACCCCATACCTGAAAAGAATCCCTACTCCAGCTAGGTGGTACGGTAGATAAGAGCACCAGTGAGGGAGTAAGGAGGACCTGAGTTCAAATCTCACCTCAGACACTTGACAACTCACTAGCTGTGTGACCTTGGGCAAGTCACTTAACCCCAATTGCCTCATCCTGGGTCATCTCCAGTCATCCTGATGAATACCTGGTCACTGAATTCAGACAGCTGTGGAGGAGAAGTGAGGCTGGTGACCTGCACAGCCCTCCCTTATTCAAAACACACACACACACCCCCACACACACCGCCCCCCCCCACACACACACACAGCCATCCAGTCTCTCTTTGGAGACTTCTAATGAAGGGGAAATCTAATACTTCCTAAGGCAGCCTACTGCCCTTTTGAGCAGCTCTAATTGTTAGGAAGTTTTTCCTGATATCAAACCTAAATGGGACCTCTTTGAAACTTCTACTCATTGCCCATGAGTCTGCCTTCTGATGCCCAAAATGGTCTAATCCTTCTTCGCCATCACAGCCTTCCAAATATTTGAAGGCAGCTATCATGTGACCCTTGTGTCTTCTCTTCTGCAAGCTAAATGTACTTTGTTCTTTCAACCAATCCTCATATGACATGAACTCAAAATGACTTTCTGATTGTCCTCAGATATTAATGTTAAATAGCATAGGGCCAAACAGAGATCCCTGAGGCATCCCACTGGTGAAATCCTGCCAAGCTGACATTGAACCATTTTATAGTGTAATTATGTGCTACCTTGCATTATCACTTCATGTGTATATGTCTTGTCTCCTTAACTAAATTCTGAGTTCCTGAAGGACCAGGACTATGTCATCACTTTATTTTGGATTTTGTACATTATGAGTAGTCAAAACATGCTTGTTCCAATAAATGAAAGCATTGTAAGTGATTGTGTTATTTTTAGGTAAAAGATTGTAATATATTTCCATTGGTGTGGGAAACTCAAGGACTTTACGTTTATTTTAGACAAATGAAAACAAGACCTGGAGAGGTCCTTATTGATTGTTTAGATTCAATAGAAGACACCAAAGGAAACAATGGGGATAGAGGTGAGTACATTCACTGGTATTAACTTATCTTTGATGTTTATTTGTTTAATTTGTTTGATACTCTGAGTTCAATTAAATTTAATTTAAAAGCATTTATTTTAAAACATTATTAAATCAATATGAAACAATATTATTGTTTATATTCAACTTATTTAACAATTTAGTTCTCTTTTCTGTGATACTTATGTACGTTTCCTGTAAATGTTCCCCAGTTTTCAGGTAACTTTGAGAGTAAGTTATATAGTATATGTATACGGTGATTATATAATAATATCTTCATATAGTATATCTATTTGTATATTAATGATATCTCATTTACCTATACAAATAATATCTATACAGTAGTAATCCTTACTGCATTTCATATTTATACAGTAACAATAATCTATATCAATATTTATATTCATATAGATTATTTCATATAATATCTATATGAAAGTAAAAACTGTATAGTAGCTATATGGTAATAATTTTGAATTTTTTCACTTAAGGGAGTTGAGAATATATTTTCCACAGAGATAATTCATTGCTCTCTTTTATTCTGATAAAAATCTCTGTTTTATGACTTCTGTCCTTTCTACCCAATGACCTGAGTGGATAATATAACATTTCTTCCATCCATAAACATTCTTGGAGCATCTGTCACAAGCAGTGCATGATACTGTTGAGACAGGATTGAATTTATGCTAAGTGATGTAATTTGAGGGATGCCCCTCAAAAGGGTATCATTCCCCAAACCTTGCCCTCTGCTCCCTCATCCCTATCCACCTCACCCCTAAACTCCCAAGGTTCTACTCCAGATCTGGCTGCTCCTTCCGCTGTGTTCTCTACAAATTCCCTTCCATTCTTCCTCCCCACTCTGTCCTTCCATTTACTAGTGCTCCCTGAGACTTCTCCATCCTTCTGTCTCCGTGACATTCCTGGCTATTCTTTTTACTACTGACTGTAGCTTTACCTTCTCTCATACTTCCAACTCAGGGATTCCAATGAGGGAATCCAGCATACTCCTTAGTTCCCATTACTACTTCCAGACCCTCCCTTTACAGACATCACTCAGCAGTCTCTCCTCCTTTGTAGTTCATTCTATTAAAATTTCTCACCCAGTTCATATCAGGATGGCCATTAAATATTCTTTCTTTCTCAGTGAGTTCAGGACCTAGCCCAGTCTCAGTTTTTTTTTACAATTTTAAAAAATGTATTTAATATCTTATTTTTCCTCAGTTACATGTACAACCAATGTTTAACATTCATTTTTAAAACTTTGAGTTCCAAGTTCTTTCCCTTCTCCCTCCTCACCCCACCCCCCATCCCCCTATTGAGAAGGCAAGCAATTCAATACAGGTTATAAATATGCAGTCATGCAAAATACTTCCATAATAGTCATGTTGTGAAAGAAAATATAGACCAAAAAAACCTTCAAGAAAAATAAAGTGAAAAGTATGCTTCAATCTGTATTCAGACACCATCAGTTCTTTCTCTGGGAATGGATAGTATTTTTAATCTAAAGTCCTTCAGAGCTGTCTCGGATCATGGTATTGCTGAGAGAGCTAAGTCATTCACAGCTGATCATCCTGCTGTTACTTTGTACATGGTACAATTTCCCTTTGCAGTAGCTCATCTAAGTCTCATGGTCTCACTCAGACCCAGTTCCTGCCTTCATACTAGAGAACTTCAGCATATATCTTGAATACTCTAACTTCCCAATTTTTCAGTCTCCTCAAATACCCTGACTTCCCAATTCATCAGTCTGTTCAGTTCCTACAACTACCTACAACAACTGTATCAACATTGTATGAAGTTACAGCCACATTGTTCGATGAGTAACTTTGATAGACTTGGCTCTTCTCAGCAATGCAAGGTTTCTAAGACAATTTCAAAAGGCTCATGATGGAAAATGCTATCCACATCCAGAGAAAGAATTATGGAATCCAAATGGAGATAGAAATATGCTGTTTGCTCTCTCTCATTTCTGTTTTGTTTTGTTTTATTTCTGATTCTTCTTTACAACATGACCAATGTGAAAATATGTTTAATATGAATATATATATATGTAGAGCCTCTATCAGATTGCATGCCATCTTGAGGAAGGAGAAGGGGAGGGAGAGGGAAAAAATTGAAAACTCAAAAGCCTATGGAACTATATGTTGTAAACTAAAAATAAATAAAAGAAAAAAAATTTAAAAACCAAATAGGTCCTTTTCCCTTTTTTTCTTTTTTTTTTGGATATCTTTGGAATATAGACTAGGAATGGCATTGCTGGATTAATAGGTATGCACAGCTTTACAGCCCTTTTGGGCGTGGTTCCAGATTGCTCTCCAGAAAGGTTGGATCAGTTCACAGCTCCACCAACAGTCCATTAGTGTCCCAGTTTTCCCACATCCCCTCCAACATTCCAACATCTAACATTTTTATTTTTTGTCATATTAGCCAATCTGATAGCTGTGAGATGGTACCTCAGAGTTGTACTTTTGTGTGTATCCATGATCCCAATCCCTCCCATCTTCTCTGGCAGATTGCCTCCACTATCATTCCCTCTGGCTAATATGAAATCTTTTGTCAACCTATTCCTTCCCTGCTTCCTGCAAAGATGTCCAGATTTCCACAATCCTTAAAAAATCATCCCCAGATTTTATCATCCCCACTAGCAACCATCTTTTTCCCTATACTCAGCCAAATTACTATAAAAAAAACTATCTTCACTCAATGCTTCCAACTTTTCTTTTTCACTGTCTTCTAAACCTCTTACATCCTCTGCGATCTTTATTTGATTATACAACACTGTCTTGAGCACAGGAAAGCATAGTTATCGATAACTTTTTGAGTGAGCACATGAATGGGTGGTATAGTTGGAAGACCTAGCTTTAAATCTTGGCTCTGAGTACTTATTCTCTAAGAACCTCAGTTTCTTCATCTGTAAAATGGGGAAAATAATTGCACTCCTGCTTCACAGTAGTGCTATGGATTATATGAGATAATGTGTATAAAACACTTTAATTGTGAAGTGTTCTATAAATCTGAATTTGTTGCTGATAAATAAGTTAAAAATTCATAGATTTCTCATTTCACAGATGTATTACAAATTAAAATCCCTAGGCCAGCTAAACATTTCAGTTCTTTTTATTCCAGGTAGATTGTTAGTGACAAATTTGAGAATTATATGGCATTCTTTGGCATTACCCAGAGTCAATCTTTGTAAGTATATATATATATTTAACTTAAAGATACTAAGTCCATAGAGTAAATTATTATATTCTCAGTTGTTTATAACACCTAACAGTATATACCACAAAAAGAACTTACTCATAAAATGTCAAGAAGTCTATATATAGAGTAATCAAAGTTTGCATCATAATACAAACATAAATGTTTTCTGTGCATTATTTTATTTTTTTTCTTCAGACAGATCATCTTTTCTAGAATGGGATTAGGACTTCAGGAAAGAGAATTTTGGGGACTTTTTAGAAATTAAACACTTGCCAGATGATCTTTTCCTGTCTCTGCGGTGTGATTTCTCTTTGTTTTGTCATTTTTTGACACTTACTTTTGACTTAAATTTTATAATCCAAACTGTTTCCTTTAGCTACAGACAAGGAAGTTATTTCTCATAATTATGTAGTAGTAAATAGTCATGATAATTTGTGTTTTTAATCTTTAAAACAGTTTAAAATAATGTAATGTTTTAGAGTTTGCCAGTAATTATTTTCTAATTTCCCACTATCCATTTATGGACTTTTTCATCTGGCACAAGGATAACAAATTTCATTTAAGGATATGTTGTGTGAACTGTAGAAGAGCAGACCTCTCACATCCTGGGTTTTTATATTTTTGGGAAGAAGCAAATAAGTTATTCCAGAATTGAATGTCTAGTTCTCCTTTTCCTCTTAAAAAAAGTATACTGACAATAATTTATGAGCTTTAAAAAGCTTTGTTCCACTGTAGTTGGTGTTCAAAAGTGTAGAAGATTGTACTTTTTGTTTCTTGAACTATGTATTGTCTTTAATTTACTCTAACATTTATATGTATATATATTTTTTACCTTTAGCTGTTGGCTACAATTGCATAATCAATATTACAACAAGAGCTGCCAATTCTGTGAGTATAAAAGTGTAAAATTTATTAAATTTGTTAAAAATATAACAGGCAATTACAAGTCAGAAATCTTTTCAGTTTGTTAAAAATGTAGAGGCAGTGTAGAGAGTAGATGGAGAACTAATCTCAAGGCCAGGAAGACCTGGGTTCAAGTCCTACCTTGAACACATCCCAGCTGGGTGAATCTAGGGCAAGTCACTTAACCGCTCTGTGCTCTAGACAACTCTCTGAAATCATAAATTGCAGAGTAGATGCCAGCTTGCATTGGTAGAAGGGGCTTCCTTATCCAGGAGTCTTTATATCAGTGGAATTATAAGGCTAGTCCTTAACCATTAAATGTATAGCAAAGATATATTTTAGATCTGTTTTATTTTTATTTGCATTTGCATTTTAACCTCATTTTTCACTGTTAACTAATAATTACCTATGAAATAGAAACTATTACTAAGCATTAACAATTTGTCCTTACAGAAGTTACGGGGCCAGACTGAAGCTCTTTATATACTAACAAAATGTAACAATACTCGTTTTGAATTTATATTTACAAATGTGGTTCCTGGGAATCCTAGACTTTTTACCTCTGTCATTGCAGTACACAGGTATGGTTAAAAAATTTTTTTGAATTATTAGAGACTACTTAGTCACTTTATGATATCAAGGCACATGTATTAAAGAAAGTTCAGAGAAGAATAGGACATCATTTTCCCAGAATCATAATGTGAAATAAAATTGTTACAAGAAACCTGATAAAAGTTCATTTTTTCATCTCATTTGTAAGTGGAAACATTAAAAGTTTTTCCAGGATTCTTTTCTGCCCACAGTATATAGCTAGATGAAGAAAGATGGAGAGTTGAATTAATACAGGCAGTCTCGCTACAAAGCTGAGGACACTGAGACTGCTTTTCTCTCATTAGAACAGTGGCTGCTTTTCCTGGTTGTTTTTTGTTTGTTTGCCTCGACTATTTGGATCAAGTTAGCTCTACTTCAGCAAGAGCTTCATGTCATTTTGTGTCTGTACAGTCAAGATACAAACGGAGGATGATATTAGAAGTTGTTTTGATAATAGGAAAGATGGCAATTTCAGGAACTGGGCCCCTTCAGTATCCACTTGATAGGATACAAATGTTATACATATTTTCTCATTAAGGGTACATGATTAGAGAAATAGAAATTTCACATTTCTTGGAATTTACTGAAGTTTTCTTTAGCCATGATTTATAGTTAGTGTGTGTGTGTGTGTGTGTGTGTGTGCGTGTGCGTGTCTATACGTAACAAAGTCTAAAAATAAGAGGCACAGTTTTGTAGCTACATTTATTTGATGTTGCTAATACATAACTTCCTAGAATTTTGAGAGCTAAGGAAACCCTTTTATTGATATTGCAAAATTGTTAGCCAATTTATACATGCAGTAAAACTAGAATTATAATTCAGTTAATGAGAATCCTCATTTATCCAGAATATTCTGCATTTATTCTGTATCAGAAAAAGGAAAATGAGAAGATTATATTAGGTATTAGCATTTTAAGCAAACATATAAAAAAGCTTCCAGGATACGTTTCTGAGTTAGTGGAGTGTTCAGGCTAATTTCCTATGTTTTATACTTCCATATTATTGTGATCATCATTGACGTTCAGAATGCTGATCCTGAGTCCATGTAAGATCCTAATGCAGCAAAGAGATGTTTTCCTCAGTATAATATACTTACCAGCCCAGGAAAACAGACGGATGTATTTCAATAATAATTGAAATAAAAATGATTCTCTGGTGAAACCGCAGTTAGTATGAAAGTACAGTTAACCATAATGTCCAGTTCCTTGAGACTTGTGATTGAAGTTTTACTTTCCGCTTTGTTTCATTCATGGGTTCCAGCTATGTGCCAGCAATGGGGGAGATTCAAAAAAACAGACTACAGTTCTGATTCCAAGGAGTTGATCATCCACTTGGGAAGATAAGGTGTACATGCATGACATATTTAAATGTAACATATAAATATAATACAATATGGAAATAATTTTTATTATATTATCATATAATATATTCTATTATTTCTGTTATATTAAGTGTCCAAAGAATTGATAATAAGTATTATGGGATATTCATTGGATAAATCGATATGGACCAGAATGGTTTGGGAAAGTTTTGTAGAGAATTGGGCCTTTAAGGATATGTGATTTAGAAAGGTGGTGAAGAGAAGAGAGGGTATTTAAAGCAGACAAAACAGTATAAACAAACAAATATTTACCAATCTCGGTGGAAAAAAACATAATTTGTTCAAAGATCAGTGTGAACAGCCTAGTTCTGTAGTTGTAAGCCCTTTTAATGACAGAATTAATATCACTGGCAAAAATAGGAACGTGAGAAAAAGGGAGTTTGGAGGACAAATATAGGAAGGAAAGAAGCCTATCTTAAGCATCTACTGTGTGCTGAGAGTTGTGCTAAATACTTTATAAATATTATCTCATTTTTCTTCATAATAACCTTGAGAAGTAGGTGCTTTTATTACACCCATTTTGTAATTGAGGAAACTGAGGCAGACAGAGATTAAATGACTTACGTAGTCACACAGCTAGTAAGTGTCTGAGGTCAGATTGAACTCTTTCCTGTCTCCAAGTCCAATAACACTTAGCTCTGTGTGTGTGGGTGTGGTGTGATTGTTCCTATGTGTGTATACACACACATGTGCATGAATACATGTGTAGGAATATATATGTAGGAATTATTGTTTCATGTATGTGTATGTATATAGAAAAATGAAACCATAACAGAAAAATAAAAGTTCTATATCTATTATATGTAGGCCATGTTTTTATATCTGGAAAATAATAATAGAAGCATCCATGGCATAATGGAAAGAATGCTGGCTTCAGTGTGTCCTTAACCCCTCAGTGCCCCAGGGAACTTTATAAAACCATAGCACAGTACCTCCAATGCACAGTACAGTGCTAGGCACATGGACTCTTAATTAATGCTAGCGGACTGACAAGTCTGCAACTTGCGAAATGGTTGCAGATCTTCCATGGAAGGCATTTCCTCGCCAGGAATTCCCTGTACTGATGAATAGTTAGTTCTGTATGATGTATTAAGAACATTTGAAATTTTTTTGTACCTGAAAAATCAGATGTTGAAGATAGCCACTACTAAATTTGAACACAGTTTTTTAAACATAAAATAGAAAAATGGTCTGCTGGTAATTTTTAAATTTCTGGTTATTAATTATGTGACCCCACGAATTCTAGTTCCTTTCTCCTAAGATTTTCTCTAATTTGTCTTGTCTGTATCCTCTTTCTACATAGTTGTTTACGTGCTCCCTCCTCCATTAGATGGAGCAGGGACTGTTTTTCCCTCTCTTGGTATCTCCAGTGTTCAGCGTAGTGCCATTATGGAGGAGAAACTTAATCAACACTTGTTGACCGACTGACTACTAATATTCATTGAAGCAGAAAATGAAAAACTGACTTTTGTAAAGCCGGTTAGCATCTTCATTGATTATGTATAAACATTAGTTTAAAAATTCTATTTTCAGCTTTGCTGCCTTTTTTTTTTTCTTGTAGAGCTTATGAAACTTCTAAAATGTACCGTGATTTTAAACTGAGGAGTGCATTAATTCAAAACAAACAGCTAAGATTATTACCACAGGAACAAGTGTATGATAAAATCAATGGTGTTTGGAATTTGTCCAGTGATCAGGTATGGTTCAAGGCAAGACTTTAATAAAGCCTTTCATAGAGCCTTAATAGTCATTTTTACTTGACTCATCTACTCAGATACTTATGGATCTGCATCTCTCCAGTATAAGCATTACCTCCAGCAGTGCAGATAACAGTCCATTCCTCACTTCCCTTTCTGGGAAACTGTCATCCAAATCCTTCTGTAAGTTCCCGAGTTCCCTACTAGGGGTCTACGTAATGTGCCTCGAGCCTTCCTTGACTTCCTTCACCTTGCAGTCTCCATCAGTTCTACTTAAACTCTTCCCATTTGACTAGCCCAGCTTCTTTTCCCTGGATATTTCTTTGATGGTGTCCTCTGTTCTGCTTCTTTTCCCAATTCCCTGTTGGTAATGTGTTTCAGCTTGTTCACATCCACCTCAGCCCTTTCCATTGCCCTCTGGATGACAGACTTTTTCAATTTTTTGGAGACTATTGTCTAATGGCTATGAAAGAAAACTAGAATAATATTAGTATTGAAAGCTGCTTCCTACATATATATATGTTAAAATTATATAAGATTTGTTGAAAGATTTAACAACAGAGATGATCTTATTTGACAACCTGTAATCATTAAAATCAGATGAAGCATAAAATAGGGAGATGCATGCCAGCCAAAAATGTTTGCCGCTAAGATGGAAGAGCTCTAGTACAATTTGAAGACTTCCATATAGATAGTGAAGTCCTCTGAGATGCTCCTGTTTGCGGGTGACACTGGGTTGATTACATCACATACCAGAACGTTACAGAGATCCATAAGCACTCAAGAGTTTGGCCTAACTATTCACATTTGAAAAACCAAGTAGATGAAGACGATATACTGTCCAAATCACAAGATGCAGTCAGATGAATAGCCTGTAGAGCATGTCCACCTATTGTGTGCATGTGTGTACCTTGATCAGACGCTGCAAATGGACAGTGAATTGGGCTCAGAACTGAAGAAGAGAATGGGTTGTAATGTCTTTGAGAAATTGCAAAATATTTTAATGACTCCCAACTTCTTGAAAACAAAATGTGTCCTTTCCTTGGCACATTGTTAAAAATACAAGTACTATAGCACTCGTTACATACTAACATTCTGATTCTGTTTATTCTGAACATCCCCTACATGCAAAATTTAGAATATATGAAAGAGGACAAATTTGTTTGTATCTATTATAATGTATTATATTCTACCATCTCCTCTTGATGATAATTAATTTCCTAGAATCTAAACCCCTCTTTTGCCCCATCCCTTTCTAGCATCTATTATACTGTATCTGTGTATATGACTCCCCCCACACACACCTCCACTCCACACCTTCTGGAGAATGTAAGCTCTTTGAAGTCAGAAACTGGTTTTTCTCTTTGTATCTCCAGCCCCTCACACAATGCCTTGTATGTAGTAAGTGTTTAATAAATATTTGTCAGATTAAGTGGAATTTAAACAAAACAAAAATGTTTTCCCTTTATTTCAGCAAGTCTTTAGGGATATCATAAATATTCTTTTACTAAGTGAAATATACAAAAAATATGTAATACACTTTTAAGAAATGTTCCAAAGAAAATAGATTCAAATAAAAATGACTTCAGACTAATTGCTGTCAAGGTTGAACATAATCCTCTTTGGGTGCTAATATGACTTTGGGAACTGTGCTATGTGTTTTGTATCTTTTTCCTGTTTTTATAAATGTGGTCATCCAAAAGAAATCTCTTTAGTTGTTGGGATTTTTTGAGACTTGAAATGGCAAACCCAAACATTGATTTTCACACACATTTTCTTCTTTTTGAAAGTCAGTGTGTAGAGTCATTGTGTTATAGGGGATTCAGTTCAGGACTTAGAGTCAGGAAAACCTATTTCAAATCTTGCCTAACAGTCTTACTAGCAGGATGATGATGAGCGAGTTGATTAAATGCTGCAAGCCTCACTTTCCTCATTTGTGAAATGGAGATAATAATAATATCTGTGGAGCCTACCTCATTGTGTGATTATGAAGTTTAAAATGAGATAATATATCTAAAGTGCTTTGTAGGGGCAACTAGGTGGTACAGTACATAGAGCACCCACCTTGGAGTCAGAAGGACTTGAGTTCAAATGCTGCCTCAGACACTAGCTGTGTGGCTGATCCTGGGCAACTCATTTAACCCTAGTTGCCTCAAAAAAACCCCACAGGGTTCTATACAAATATCACTTATTTTTAAGCACTGGGTTGGTTTGTTTTTTCTTAATTTGCTTTTAAGATTTTTAGACTACCAAACGGGGTAATTTTAGAATAAATTTTTGGTAATCATGGTTACCTGGGAGAGAATTGTATGCTCTAGTTTATGGTGTCAAGAACCATAAAGTATCCCTGGTGGACTTTGGGAAGTTGTCACATATATTTTTCTCTTTTACCTTGCTATAATTTTTCTAACATTGTAAGAACCAAGTAAGAAAGTTGTGATGATGCTTACTATAAAACTTAATTTAGATATTGTTTACAGAATTATTTAGCATAATTCAGAATTTTTTTCCAATAATAGGATAGCCTGTGGATTCTAATCAATGCATATCTTAAATTATTTTTATAGGGAAATTTGGGAACCTTTTTTATTACTAATGTGAGAATTGTTTGGCATGCAAATATGAATGACAGTTTCAATGTCAGTATACCATATCTGCAAATTGTAAGTATGCACATTTTGGTGGCCATGTATTAATATAACTTAAAAATTTATTATTTCCTTTTAGTATTTTTGTAAATACTAATATATAATTATAAAATCCAAAAAGGATTTTGTGATTTGTTTTAGACTAGTTCACCTTTTCCTTTTTTATTTGTTAAAATAGTTTCAGAATGCCTAGTTAATTATGATAAAAGTAGTTATGATTTGTTTTTTAACACAGGAAAAAAAATTAAAATATATATGTAGAATAGTTTGCCATTATCAGTTAGCATTCTAGGAAAACTAAAGTACATTGGAACTTTCAAATACTCCTACTTAACATGAAGAGAAATTATAAAGTGGGCCTTTCTTGGACTTCATACAAGGTATTTAGGTTATCAGAAGTATTCCCACAGTTTCCATATAGGGTAATACAAAATAACCCCCTGGCATGCATAGTTATATGTAGCAACACACACATGGTCATTTGCATGCCACTGCCTCTCATATATGGCTCCCTTCTCTCTTTTGACTCTGCCACCACCCTGGGTCAGGCCATCATCACAAATAGCCTCAATTATTGCAGTAGCCTTCATATTGCTCTTCCTGCATCACGTCTCTCCCCTCTCTAGTCTGTCCTCCACACAGCTATCAAATTGATCTTTTCAAAACTAGCTCTGACCATATTACCCCTCCCTGATTCCGTTAATTCTAGTAGCTCCCTGTTGTTTCCAGCATCAAATATAAACTCCTCTGGTTTCTAAGCCCCTCCTAACCTGGTCTCCCCACTGTCTTTTTAGTCTTTTTATACCTTACTCAGCCCAGGTACTCTGCAGTCCAGTGACACTCACTTTCTTGCTGTCTCTCACTGAAGACACTCTGTCTCCCAGTTCCATGCATTTTCACTGACTGTCTCCCATTCCTAGAATTTTCTCCCTTCTCCCCCTCTATCTCCTGACTTCCTTCTAAGGCTCAAATAAAATCTCATCTTCTAAAAGAAGCCTTTCTTCCTTGATGTTAGTGCCTTCCCTCTGTTGATTATTTACTCTATATATAATTTGTTTTTACATGGTTGTTTGCATATTTTCTCTCCCATTAGACCGGGAATTCTGAGAAAAGGACTGCTTTTTGTCTTTCTTTGTATCCTCACCAATTAGCATACTAGCTGGCACGTGATAGGTATTTAACAAACGCTTGTTCTATCTTCCCCAAAGTAACTTTAGGTTAGGGGTGGGCTCTTTAAGACACATACTCAAAACCAGTAAAGATGGTAGAGTAAGAGAGGGCAATACAGCTCAACTCTTCATCACAATTACTCCAACAAAGACGTAGAAAAACGCCGGACCAAAGAGGAATTAGGAAATCCAAGAAGAAAACACCATCATTTTTCCAACCCATGTCTGCAGACACTAGGGACTGGTCTAGCCAGGACGGTACTGCACAGAGGCTTCTAGCCAGGGGACTAGACTGGAACCTACAGATGTATACCTAGAGCAGGAAATGATCCCAGATCCAGTAGGGACAGAAGCCAGCTGGCAGTTCTGTCATGCTGATTTCCAGAACTGCATAGCAGTTGAATATGGACTAAGGAGATAACCAGAGCCTATGTGCTGCTAACCTGCCACTGGTGCCAGATTACTGTCAGGCTTTTTGTCTGAGGCTAAATAGAAGCATGCTGCAGCTGTGTGACCCTGTTCCCAGAGCAGGGTCTTGAATCAGGACCAAATGAGGCCCAGAAATTCCCTCCACAAATGTACTGAGTCTCACCCTAACAAAAAGTTCCAGTTTGAAAAGTAAGGCTAGAAGAATGAAAGATGCCCTCAGTGAAGAGCCTTTCTAGTATCAGGCACATCCAAAACACAAACACAGAAGTGGATGGCTCAAAAACATCTACTGTCAAAATCTCAAAGGAGAGCACAGTGTGGACATAAGGGCAACTAAATTCAAGGAAGGTATAAAGTAAGTGTTAGCAAATGATTTTATAAATGAAATGAGAGTGCTTGAGGGAAAAAGTGGAAAAGAAATGAGAGTTTTGAAGGACAGGGAAGAAGAATTAACAACTTCATGCAAGAGGTACAAAAACTAGAATAGACCAAACAGAATTTAATGACTTTTTGAAACAATAAGAAATATTGAAAACAAAGTTAAAAGATTGAAGATATAGAAGAAAATGTCAGGTATCTTATATGAAAAACAAGTGACCTGAAAAACAGAAGAAGAAGAAATATTTAAGAATAGTTATACTACATGAAAGCCATGACCAAGGGAAAAAAAAGACTAGATATCATATTTGAAGAAATTATGAAAGAAAGCTTCCCATATCTATGAGAACCCAGAGGTCAGACTGAAAGTAAAGAAGCAATCAGTCATCCTTCTGAAAGAGACTCTAACTTTAAAATTTCTAGGAACAAAATAGTCAAAATATAGAGCTTCTAGGTCTAGAAAGGGAAAATATTGCAAGTAGGTAAAAAGATTTCAGATCCCAAGGAACCATAGGCAAGATCGCACATTTAGCAGCCGCCACTATTAAGGAGCAGAAAGTTTGGAATATAATATCCCCAATAGTAAAAGATCTAGACAGACTCATGACCAGGTATCAAAGAAAAAAATATTAATAGTATAGCGTGTGTTTTAGGAAACAATTTTATTTACCAATAATCTAACATCCAAGCATTTTCTGACTTAGAGAAAGGTGAGCAAATTAGCATAGGTCCCTTATGACCTCTGACAAGTCTCTTTGAACCAAGAAAATTTTAGTTGGCATTGATAAAAATTTTGAACAAAGAAAGCTCACAATATATTAAAATACAGCTTTAATGTTAATGTCTCAGAAAGTAGTTCATTAACAAAAACGCCATCCCACTCTTTCTTTGGACAACTTCTCTCAAGGAATCATTGGGACCCCACCCCAAGATGATATCAACAACCTTTCTGTATGGAAAAGTGTATGTTTTAGCCTGACAACCTTTAGATGAATAATAGTTCTGTGAATTCACATAAGGAAAAAGCAATAATATTATTTCCCTAAGCAAGTTCTTAGCTTTTTTGTCCTACCCTCCAAACAAGGGGTTTTAACCTGGAGAAAACATTTCTTAATATTTTATGTTTTATCAAAAAGGTTGTTAATGTTTCCATACAAGAATAACAAACCTGGCAAAACTGAGCATAGGAAAAATATGGTGAAGGGGAGAAAGAGGGTAGGGTAAAGTTGGAATGGGTTTCTATTTGAATATTTTTTTTTATTATTTTTTCTTTAATGTTCTACAATCACTTTCTTAAAAAATTAAGATTTTATCCCCCCCACACCTTCCCCCCACTACCCCCCTCCCTCCTTGCAACAGCATACAATTCTGTATAGGTTCTACATATACTTTCCTATTGAGCACAATTTTCACTATAGTCATGCTATGTAGTCTCACTAAAATAAATGGAAGAAATCATATAACAAATCAAAACATAATACACTAAAACCCACACACACACAAACATGATCTGCTACATTCTGCGAATGACTTCCATATTTCTTTCTCTGAGTGTGGAAGGCATTTTGCCTTAGAAAACCACCATTGGGATTTTTTTTTTCCCATTAAGTTCTTGTGTTATTGCAAAGTTCCAAGTCTACCAGAAAAAACTCTCACACACTGTGGTGGTTGCTGTGCACAAAGTTCTTCTGGTTCTGCTCCTTTCACTCAGCATCAGATCATGTAAGTCCTTCCAGGCCTCCCTGAAGTCTTCTTGTTCGTTGTTTCTTATGGCACAATAGTACTCCATTACATTCATATACCATAATTTATTAAGCCATTCCCCAATTGATGGTCATCCCCTTGACTTCCAGTTTTTGGCTACCACAAAGAGTGCTGCTATAAATATTTTTGTACATGTGGGACCCTTTCCCATTTTTATAATCTCTTGGGGATACAGTCCTAATAGTGATATTGCTGGGTCAAAGGGTATGCACATTTTTGTAGCCCTTTGGGCATAGTTCCAAAGCGTTCTCCAGAATGGTTGGATGATCTCACAGCTCCACCAACAATGAATTAGTGTTCCAACTCTCCCACATCCTTTCCAGCATTTATCATTTTCTTGTTCTGTCATGTTTGCCAATCTTACAGGTGTGATGTGGTACCTCAGAGTTGTTTTGATTTGCATCTCTCTAATCAATAGTGATTTAGAGCACTTTTTCATATGATTATAGATATCTTTAATTTCTTCCCCTGAAAATTGCCTGTTCATATCCTTTGATCATTGATCAATTGGGGAATGTGGAATGGGTTTCTAATGAAATAACCGACTTCCAGGCATTCCTGATGCAAAGACTAGAATGAAATAGAAACCTTGTAATACAGACACAGGAGTCAAGAAAAACATAAAACAGTAAATACAAACCAGTATTTTCATTCTATCAGGGAGATAATGCAGGTATCTCCTCAGAACCCTAATAATATCAGGGGTTATAATAATATCAGAGAGAGTTAAGTATGTCAGAGCCTAGCAGTGGTTTTATTATGTTTTAATAATCTTAACAGAAGAAAAGGAGAGAGAAGAAGGAACGTACTAGGAACAAAAGGGATAAGAGACAGGAAGGGATGGGGGAAGTAAGTGGAGAGGAAGAAATTAAGGGGACTTTCATCTGAACTAATCAGAGGAACATAGTTGAAGAAATAAAGCATTTATTAAACATTATATGGGTAGGTACTATGCTAGATTGGAAAACAAAAGAAAACTATGGTCTGTGTCCCTGTCACCTCCATTCATTTGCTTTAGGTCTGTCCTCTCGAGCTGTTTATAGTAAGTCTAACACCACACGACAGCCCTTTACACATTTGAAGTAATTATTATGATCCCGTAACATCCTAAACATCCTTCATATTATAAGAAGAGGGGTTCATTGAGTGGGGAGGAGGAAGCACATATCCATTTGGACCACTTCTGCCCAAGAAGCCACAAAAGGGAAGGGCCCTCAAGGGCTAACAGATCGCTGGGCCTTGATTAATTTTTTTTTAAGTTGTCTAGTACCCATGAATGACACAGAGTCAGAAACATTTTTAGGAAATTGTACAGTTTTGTAGTTGATAACTTTTACTGATTTTCTTCATTTGAAAATTCTGAGCATTGCTAAATGGTGTGTTAATTGATTTCCATGGTGTAATAATACAGAGAGAAATTTTTTTATCAGATATTGGTGGTTGTATTTATCATGTTGCATTTATTGTATTTATCATGTTGTAGTTATCATTTATCATGAAAAAATTGAATTATGGAATTAAAAGCTTTAATAATATAAGGGAATATTAAATATTAAATAATCTTTATCACCAAATAATCAAAAAATGTATTTTTGTTTCTTTTTCATTTTATAACTAGCGTTCTATAAAGGTCAGAGATTCAAAGTTTGGTTTAGCACTTGTTATAGAGAGCTCTCAACAGGTAAGATATTTAATGTTTTTAATGTTGTGCTTAATAAGTACAGGATATGTGTGACAGCCTAGGTCTAAGGATTTGTTAATAATATAATATGATACTAGTCATCACTGGGAAGCACAAGTAAAGAAGGGATTATCTATATATGTAAAGTTACACAGGAAGACTAAAGACTTATTTAGATATTCCCAGAAAAACAATAATACTTGCTAGCTTAAGAAAATATTATATGGGTAGATCTTTTTTGGTTAGGTGTTATTTAAAAGGATTTTATTATCTCTCATCCTCATCATACAAACTTTTATGCCTTGTTTATACTAACTTCCAGTAGAGATTTATCAATGTAAAATAATTATTTGGGCAGCTAGGTGGCGTAGTACATTGAGTGCTAGACCTGGAGTCAGGAAGAGACATCTAACCGTGTGATCCCAGGCAAGTCACGTAACCCTGTTTGCCTCAGTTTCCTCATTCATAAACTAGAGTGCAGTTCAGGGGGCAGCCTTGAGGCCTCACATGGCCCTCCAGGTCCTCAAGGGCAGCGCTTTGAATCCAAATTTCACAGAACAAGTCCCCTTAAAATAAAAGGATCATGTGTGACCTTAAGTCCACAGGTCCTGTACCCCTGAAGTAGAAAAGGAAAAGACAGCCCCCTCCAATGTGGTTGGCAAGAAAACCTCAAATAGGGTCACAAATAGTGAGACACAACTGAAATGACTTAAGAAATCACACACGCATACACACACACACACACACACACACACACACACGTGTTTCCTCTCTAAATTCAGTCCTAAAATCTGAATGTCTAGCCAGCCATTCCTCTTCCTTCAGTTTTTCTAGCTCTAGCAGGAGCTATTACACCATTTCTCCCAATGATCTCTCATAGCCAAGTATCCTATATCACTTTGAAGAGCTAATCTTAGTAAAGCTAATACTTGTCTCCTTTTGAAAGTCTAGGATTATTCCCAAGAAATAACTCAACAGAAAGTTGGTTCCTAGACCATTACAGTCTGCTATGCATTATAATAACTAAATCAACGGAAAAATTAAAAAGTATTTTTAATGCTTACAATGTACCAGGCGGTGTGCTAAGTGCTAGAGATACAAATACAAGCAAGTAAAAATAATTCCTACCCTCAAGGAGCTTCTTTTCTAATAGAAGATAACATATGTGGGGAGCTAGAGTTAGAAAGGGAGGTGCACAGCTTGAAGCTGACCAAAGTAGTGGGCCTGAGACCAAAAGAAAAAGGGAAAACTTGCCAGTCAGAACTCAGGGTCCCCCCCACTCTGAGGTGGGGGAAAAGAGGATGAGGAAGCCAGAGTACAGATGGCCTAGTGTGGAGGTTGTTCTCTGGAGATCAAGGATATTAGAGCTTTATAATTTCTTATGTGACAGAAATATTTTTTCAGGCTCTTTTAAAATTATTATTTCTTGTAGAGTGGAGGATATGTTCTTGGTTTCAAAATAGATCCTGTGGAAAAACTTCAGGAGTCAGTAAAGGAAATAAATTCTCTTCACAGAGTCTATTCTGCCAGTCCTATATTTGGAGTGGATTATGAGATGGAAGAAAAGGTAATTTCTTCAGCTTACTAAATAATCATTTTGCCATATTGTTATATAAGATTTTTATATTCAAAATCACAGATAACATCAGAACATTGCATACAAAAATTGTATTTTAACTTTTAAAATGATGAATAATTCATCGATTCTGCCTGCCTAGCACTTTTCTTCCTCTACCACTAACACATGCTTCTTGCCAACCCTCTGATTCTTTTCTCCCTGCTCTCTATACCCTAAGCAAAAATTCTGCTTTCATTTTTATCCATTCCTGTATTGTCATTACTCTCCAGTTGAGCCATACTCCATCCCACTCCTCATTGTTGCCTACCCATCCTTCATTCTAGTCTCTTCCTTTATGCCTGGTGGAATGCCACTTCTGTTGTGGGACAGTGTCCAGTATACTCTTTTTTTATGGACACTTCCTCTGCCTCTATCTCAACTGAAAGTTAGTTCTTAATCCACAGATTAAGTTAGTTCTTAATCCACAGAACTTTTCATCTCCAGTGAAAGTGATTTCTTTTGACACTTTCCCTGTATTACTACAAGAGGAAAGGAGGTCAGCCTTGATGCCTGGTACTGTTTCCAAACCATTGTTATCGTTAATCAACAAGTTTGCCTCTTTTGGAATCTGTTCATTATAACTATACCTGTCCCATTCTTTTCCTAATCACAATTGTTAGATGACTTCCAAGACACTCTCCTGTCTTCCTCAGTAACTTTATCAACTGTCAGCCTTTCATTCTGGCCCCTAGCTATCATCCTCCATAATTTCATCATCCGTATTGATAACCCATCTGACACAGTGACCTCACGGTCTCCTTATTTAGCAAATCTTCATCTGCATTCTACATGAGCCATCCATCAGCAGGCCTACACGTTCAGTCTCATCATTAGAGAGAGATCTGCCGCCAGATGTCAACCTCAGGGTCGCCCACATCCATTCCCTGTGCTACCTGACCTTCTCTCTACCTCCATCCTTGCCTCCAGGCCCTTGATGCTCCTTTGCTCCCCATCTTCACTGGCCCTCTCCTACTTTCACTTACCTCTGTATCTAGCTTGGTTTCATCCATAACTTTTACAGCATGCTATCTCTTCTTTAATCCATGTAACACTCACTAGCTGTGTGACTCTGGGAATATTTCTTAACCTGTGTCTGCCTCAGTTTCCTCAACTGTTAAATGAGAATAGTAAGGGTACTTACCTCCTAAGATAATGTCCATTAAGCATGTAAAACAGTTCCTGGCACACTGAAGGCACTTAAACCATATTTGTTTCCTTCTTTCTGTCTACTTAATGTGGAAATTCTTGACATTGGTTAAGCTGTCGCTCCTTCCATTTTCTCCGCTTCTGCTGTCTGAGGTAGGGGAGGCGTGGTCCAGCAGCAGGAGAGCTGGCCTGAGAGCCCAAGCCCAGCTTCTGATTTAACTCCTCAGACTTACTGTGCAAAGCAAGTCATTTCACCTCCCTGGGACCTCAGCTGCCCTGTGTCTGCCATGAGGGAGCTGCACTCGTCTCCAGTGGCCTTTCTTCCTCTAATATTCTATGACTCTGAGTGCTCACTGCTGAATAGCAGCATTTTTAGTTTCATCTCTTGACTTTCTCTCAGATTCTGTACATTAGCCTTTCCAGACTTTGTCCATGCTTGTAAATCTCTGAATGCCGTTTGTCTTTGTCTTCTACTCTACTGTGAATATGGAAGCCATACAAAACCACTGCCTTCATCCTTCTTTCTTTCTCTTCCCCTTAGATTTCTGTTTAGTCCTTAATCCTCTCATTCCCTCCTAAGATGAAGAGCTACTCCTTCTGTTCCAAACATAACTAAGTGTGCTCTTGGTGGTACTTCTTCCCACTTCCTCCAGGACTTTGCTTCCTAAATTCTTTTCTTTCTTACTTCCTCAAGACTGTTCCACTAGTTCAGTCTTTCTACCAATAGAGATCAGTTCTCCCTTCTTTAAAACATAAACACACCCCTTCACTCAACCATGATGTTCATTGCTGCTGTCATTTTTATATTTTTTTTACTTCTGGACTTCTGAAAAGAAATCTTTTCCCTGCTTCTTCTACTTCCTCACTAAACATGCGAAAAAACAACCCCTCACATATTAGCCCTCTGTGATGTGATGTCTCTCCCCATCACTTCACTGAGATTTCTCTCAGAGATTCCCAGGACTTTCCAGTTGTCAGATCCATGTGTCTTTATTGTTAAGATTCATTCTTCTTAATCTCTATGCAGCATTCAGTAATTTTGAGCTACCTCTTCCTTTTGTTCATTCACTCAACAAATTTTTATTGAGTATCTTCTTTATGCTAGATATTGTCAGATATAATGATGAATAATATTGAACTTAAGTTCCAAAAGAACTTAAAATTTAGAAGGGAAGATGACATAAATAACTGCAATTCGTTGTAAAAAAAATGTGATATATGCAATGACAGAAATATGAAGTTCTTTAAAAAAATAAAATAAAATTTATCCCCTGGCTTCTACGTCACTGGATTATTTTGCATCTCCTCTTAGATCTCTGACCATTTTATTTCCATTTCCCTTAATTGGCCCTCCTCTTTCTTCTACTTCCCAAGTATGGCCCACTTCTCTCTACAGGCTTTCTTAGTGATCCTGCTTGAAGCTCCAACCATCACCTCTAGGTAGACAAGTTTCAAATATTTATCCTTGACCCTTCACCTGGGTACCATTTCCCCACTTCTAATCACACATAGGACTTTTCCCCCAACATCTCAAAACAAAAGATTATAGGGGAGCATTTTAAAGTTCAGTGAAAATAAAGTGTTGTGATTTATGGCACAGGCACAATCCTATACTATGTGCTTGATAAATAATTGTTGAATGAATTTTAAAGCAGAGACTAGATATTATTATTCATTCAAAAAATATTGTTGAGCACCTGTGATGTGCATACTACTGTGTAGGTGGCAAAAATGTATTTTGTGGTTCCTGCCTTAAACAAACTTAAGTCTAATAAAGGAGATAAGAATTGTATAGAAATGATAATAAGACAACAAATAGTTACAGTACAAAGAGAAGCAAGTGCTAAGAGCCACAGGATTCAAAGTGGAAGGTTACCAGTCATGTCCAAGTAGTGACGAAGTTAAGTTTCATAAAAGAGGCAGCACTTAAGCTGTGCCTGCAATGACTTTGAGAGGTGAAGGTAAGGTCAGGGATATTTCAGGTGGAAGAATGGTTTGGGCCAAAACAATGACAAACAATTTATGTTTTAAGAATGTCAAAGAAAGCAGTTTTTCAGGACTTTGTTGGGTTTTAAGATTTATGTGATAGGCTTGCACTGTGTAAGGTTAGAAAAGTAAGTTGACACTATACTGGCTGTCTAGGGTCTTAAAAACTAGGCTATGGGTTTTGGACTTGATTTAGTGGACAGGGAAGAATTACTGACAGTTTTAAAATAGGGAAATTATATGAACAAAATAGGCTTTAGAGATAATCTGGAAGTAATAACGTTGGATGGCCAAGACAGGGGGAAAATCTGTAAAGAGAATAGACTATTGCAGGAATCCAAATGTGAGAAATAAGGGCATGAAATGGGGAATGACAATAGGAATAGAAAGGAACATATACATATGAGAGGTATATGAAGGAAAAACTGTTAGAGTTTGGTTGACTAAATGGAGGTTAGGAATGAGGAAAGAAAAGAGGACAAGGAGGTTATACATGTGAATATCTAGGAGAACAGAAAAAAGAAAACTAGGAGGGGGAGGTAGTCTGAGTTAGAAGAATTTAGGTTTAAACATGTTTGAAAAATATAGATTCTATTTAATTACTACTTTGAGGGAAAATTAAAACTTCATACTTATTAAAAAACTATATGAAAAAAGTGATCACAAAAATGCATTTATTGTTGTCTCTAAAGTTTTTCTAAGTTATAGTATGTGTAATATTTGCCAGCTAAAATAATTTGATGTTGAACTAATTTATTTTTGAAGCCTAAATTTCAATTGAAATTCATACAAATGATTCCTTTTAATATTCAAATTGATTTATCATTGAAAATGATTTTTATTTAGCTCAAACAGGAGATTTTTGTAAGACGGTAGTAGTTATTGTTATTAAGGAAAATTCCCAAATCACATTTTCCTAATGAAAGTTGTTAAATTATTATTACAACTTTGATATATCTTATCAGCCTACTTTCCTGAGCAGACTAAAACACAAAGTGTCTTGTTTTATAGCCTCAACCTCTTGAAGATTTGACAGTTGAACAAATTCAAGATGATGTAGAAATAGAGTCTGATGAACACACTGATGCTTTTGTGGTAAGCATTCTCACAGACATCCATTGAATTGCTATAATTTTTCATCTCTGTGGTTTAATTAAGTAAAAATGAATCAATAAAGTACCCTAGAACTTGGAACATTTGAAAATGAAGCTATCTTAAGCATACAATTTTTAGGTATAGGATCAAAGGATATGTGTGCTGTCTTCTAGTCTAAGAATATCTTAAGTTTTTAAAGTGGAAGTGTAGTTATTCAAATGATTTCAGACAAGTAAAGAGTTTCTTCAGGCTTTGGACTATTAGAGGATATTAAAGATGATAAATGTATTCTAAAGTTGTAAATTTTCATTGTCTCATTTGCAGTGCCATTCACCCAGAAACCAAACAGTAATTAACAACACATTTTTTATTTGTGAGTTCTTTCTCTGGTGAATTAAAACGTTTGCAGAGAATTATTCTTCTGTCTTCTTTTGATTATTCCCCGTTAATTTTATAGACATATTCTATTTGGAAATGGAGAATGTGCAGTTTTCAAACTAGTATTGTTTGGTCAAAAAAAAATTGAGAAATTTCCCCTCTGTGTTGCTGCTACAGAGAACTCTAATAAATACTGCTAAAACTAAATACCTAAAGAGGGAAGGTAGTTTTAAAAAATTAACTTGACCAGAGTATTTCATTAATAGGTACTAAATAGGGCAGAAAAGTTTTGAAGCAGAAGTGTAAAAAGTCTAGAACCAGTTTCATTATTAACATGTTGCCATGCCAAATCATATCCAGAGAAAATATTTTCTGATAGATCATATTAATGATTTTTGCCAATATAGGTGAAACTGCTAAGTTATTAAGTAAGTTAACTTATTTTGTGTTTTTAAAAGAAAATAGTACCAATAATAGTTAATTCAGCACATACATTAGATTTGTGTTTGTTCTACTAACAGATCCCTACCTAAGTAAAGGGTTTAATGAATAGCTGTGGCTAAAAAAAAACCCCAACTCTCCTCAATTAGTGATCAATCTTCTCTTGTAATATGGCTTTCTAACCTTTCTTAGTTTGGCCGTTGGAGGACAGATAGATTAATCTTATTGCCCAAACTTGATATCTTCCTGTCCTGGAAAGATCTGCCAAAGCTTTTAATACATTGACATAGCCTTCGAAAACTCATACCTCAAGTAGGCAGCAAAATAGGACCTTAATGGAGTAGTAATTATGTCATATATTTAGTGTTTAAAGCTTACAGAAAAATATTTTTACAGCTTATGTAAAATATTAACATGAATTAGATGAATTCTCTTACAACAGATTTTGAGAAGAGAAAACATGTCATAGGGAGAAAATGTAAAATTCATTTAGTTGTAGAATCACTCTGAATATTTCTTGTTAGACCACCAACCCCCTTTTTGTTAGACCATTGACCCCATTTAGTTTTGATAATCTGTTAGATATGTGGAATTTAATAGATTTCTTTTTCTTATAGGCTTATTTTGCTGATGGCAATAAGGTAAGACTATTTACCTTATTATAAAAATTATATATTATCATTTAGTATTCACAAACTTATGTACAATCTTTTGTTTATTCCTCTTCCTTGCCTATGCTCTTTTCTCATCTTAACTGTCAAAAAGCAACAAGATCGTGAACCTGTATTTTCAGAAGAACTGGGGCTTGCAATAGAAAAATTGAAGGATGGATTCACCCTGCAGGGACTTTGGGAAGTAATGAGTTGACCTTGATTTCAGCTGGATTTCTATTTAAAGATTCTTTAAGATTGAAGATGCTAGTGGTCTGGTATAATA
Source organism: Bettongia penicillata ogilbyi (assembly GCA_023548195.1). Classification (NCBI taxonomy): domain Eukaryota; kingdom Metazoa; phylum Chordata; class Mammalia; order Diprotodontia; family Potoroidae; genus Bettongia; species Bettongia penicillata. The sequence continues at coordinate 2,490,747 of JAJHZJ010000174.1, forward strand.
CATTGAACAGTCATATGTAAAGTAATAACTGTAAATAATTTAAGAAAAATGCATTTATCTAAAGTGTTATTGCCAGTTGCCTTATCTGTCCTAAAATTGTAACTGATTTAGATTTAGTTTGTTGAATTTATTTGCTATATGTAGCATTTTAATCTTGTACATATATGATTGTGCTGACATAAAATGACTGTATATGATTGTGTTTAATAAAGAGTAATTGTGTAGCATTTTTTAATGTTTTGCAAATATTATTTAGGAGAATAGGATAGGAACTCTGATTTAATCTGAGATGAACTTAGGTAGGATAAGATAAACCACGTGCTGTAGTGGAAAGAACACTTGCTTTGGGGTAAGAAAATCTGTCATTAAATTTCAGTTCTGCTCCCTAGTACCTGGATGAGCAAGTCCCTTTCCTTCCTGGGGCCCCATTTTGCTCATCTGCTAAAGGAAGGGGGTGACAGTGATCTCTATGGTCCTTTTCAACCAGGTTTAATTGTGCTGCTACACTTTCAAGTATAAACTTATTGAATATTAATTAGTACCATTTTTATTCCCTAATTTAGGGTTCTTTTATTTTTTTTTTCACAAAAGTACATTTAAAAATTCTGGAACTTGATGTAAATCAGCCTCTTACTCAAAATTTTGAGTTACTATTTAGGAGATTATTTTATCAGCAGACATTTTGTTTAATGCTTTTTTGAAATAAAATATTTGTTTTGCCATATTATTGCTACAGTGATTTTCTGATATTCTCCTTGTTTATGTTTATTATGGTTTATAGGATAACTTTCAATTCTCAATTAGCTGTACATTTAATGATAGAAACTTGTGCTAGCCATATTTAAAGCTTAAGAGAGGGTTAAGAAAACAACTTATGTTCAGAATTATAAATTTATTGGAAATAATATCAATTTCAAGAGATGTACCACTATGAAAATTGCCTATAACTGTGTTTTGTTTTGTTTTTACTAAATTCTTTAATACCTTTTTATCTGCTGCATTGTAAAAAGTAATGTCAGCTTAGTCATTGAATTGTATTTGTTATATGTCATGCACAAATAAGAAACTACTATAAAAATTGCTGAGTTTTAAGGTCTAATCTCAAATGGATCACATCATAGAATTTTCATCTGACTCATTAAGACCTTTCAAATGTTAGGTGTTATCATGACTCAAGAAGTGACTCATTTATTGTTTAAAGGGAGGGGGTGAGCAGCTGTTATATGTTTTCTAGTGAGATAAAACCTTCAGTAATGTCTATAAATGGAAAAGAGTCAATGAGCTTTCCTTTCAGCTGTTGTTTTAGCAGCTGACAGCCCTATGGACTTCATTATGATGTAAAATAGAAGAAAACTGGTATTGATTTTTAGAGGACTTAAAGTTTAGAAACTTTTGATTTAATGGACTATGGTGTATTTGTAGGAATTCAAATAGAATTTGAAATTACAGTATATTTGTAAAGCACACCCAATTTTAGAAGGCCTAGAAAATCCAATCATGCAGCACATATAGAAAGGCAAAACATTTTCATAATTGCTATATAAATTGAGCTCTGCTATTTAAAGTTTTTTTACCTTATAGCAATAAAAAAGTTGAATCATTTATAGTTTCCTGTATTTTCCCAAAAGTGTTATGTTTGGCTTCCGAAAAATGATTTTCAAATTGTTTATGTGATCATGACTATAATTCTGTACAATATTCAAATGAGTATAAAGTTTTTGTAACACCCATTAATGAAATGCTTTTTTTTATATTTTATAAAAACATTTTCAATATTTGTAAACTATTTGATTATCCTTAGTTCTTATAAATTTTCCATTTAAGATTAAAGATAATTCAAAATGTCAGAGGAGAAAAGAGATTAGTGATTTCCCTCCATTATTTGGATTACAGTGCAGTTGGGTCTTTAAAATTATTTTAAGGATTAATTTTAAAATCATACGTAAAGAATCATAATTTCTTTTTGAAGAAAAATTCTTCCGTTTTAGCTAGAAACTTGTGGAAAAAGTTGTTACGAAATATTTCTTCACGTTACATTATTTTTAAGACTATGAGATCAAAGTTTAAAGTAACTGGCTGATACAGACATATCTCATCCTCCTGTGACTGAGGCATCATTAATTCAGAGGGCCAAACGGTTTTCCCGATAAACACATTTTTGAAGAGTGATTCATTTTTATACTTCTCTCATTATACATTAGTTTCTTTTCCTTTATCCACATTCACCTATTTGCTAATACTTTATGTATTTTGTCCTCCACTTAATTTAAGGGTCTTGTTTCATAGTTGTTTCCTTAGTGACAAAAAGTTCCAGTTGCTTCTTTCAGTCTCTAACAGCTGCAAGAACAGCCCTTCTTTCTAAACTAGCCATCCTAAATTCCAGTTGTGAGAGTGGGTATCTATATTTAGCTACTAGAAGGATTAAATTGCAAAAGCTTCAAGCTAAGCAAAGCACATTGATCTGCCTTTTTAACAGCTAGACCTGTGTGCTGCACGGAGCTAAGGCCTTCAGTTTCCCCTTCCTTACCCAGGTTACTCACAAAATGGATTCCCAGCGGGAACTCGCAGAGGAACTGCGGCTTTACCAATCCACCCTTCTTCAGGATGGTCTAAAAGATCTCCTGGATGAGAAAAAATTCATCGATTGCACCCTTAAAGCAGGTGACAAAAGTCTTCCTTGCCACCGACTGATTTTGTCAGCTTGTAGCCCTTATTTCCGTGAGTATTTCTTATCTGAAATTGATGAGGAGAAAAAAAAGGAGGTAGTACTAGATAATGTGGACCCTGCCATACTGGATTTAATCATCAAATATCTTTATTCAGCCAGTATTGACCTCAATGATACAAATGTGCAAGATATTTTTGCCTTGGCTAGTCGCTTTCAGATTCCCTCAGTGTTCACTGTCTGCGTTTCCTATCTTCAGAAAAGACTTGCTCCTGGTAACTGTCTAGCCATCCTGAGATTAGGTCTTCTTCTTGACTGCCCAAGACTTGCGATATCTGCTCGTGAATTTGTGTCCGACCGCTTTCTACAGATTTGCAAAGAAGAGGATTTTATGCAACTTTCCCCACAGGAACTGATCTCAGTTATTTCAAATGATGGCTTAAATGTAGAAAAGGAGGAAGCGGTATTTGAAGCAGTCATGAAATGGGTTCGAACAGACAAAGAAAACAGGATAAAAAATCTTGGGGAAGTATTTGATTGTATCCGTTTTCGTCTTATGACAGAAAAATATTTCAAAGATCATGTTGAGAAGGATGATATAATTAAAAGCAACCCTGACCTTCAGAAAAAAATCAAAATTCTAAAAGATGCCTTTGCAGGAAAACTCCCTGAGCCTAATAAAAATGCAGAGAAGACTGGTGCCAGTGAGGTGAATGGTGATGTGGGTGATGAAGATTTGCTTCCTGGATACCTGAATGACATTCCCAGGCATGGAATGTTTGTCAAAGACCTCATTCTTTTGATTAACGACACAGCTGCAGTGGCTTATGACCCCACAGAAAATGAATGTTACCTTGCTGCACTGGCTGAGCAGATTCCCAGAAATCATTCCAGCATAGTCACCAAACAAAATCAAGTGTTTGTTGTAGGAGGATTGTATGTAGATGAAGAAAACAAGGATCAGCCTCTGCAGTCATACTTCTTTCAGGTAGAAACCTCTTTATTGCTGTGCAAATAGTGACATATTGAAAGAGCTCTCAGTTATTCAGGAGCTAATGATTCAACTTGTGGGTTATTCAGACTACTTGCTTAGCATTGTTCCTCCAGGCCTTTAATAACTCTTTTGTGTGTTTACTAAAAGGTGGGCAGTGGCAAGGAAAAGAGGTAAAACCTTTAGTCAGTTTGGTTATTTTCTGACATTTCTTATAAAAGGTTTCATAAGGAATGGAGTTGAAATTACTAGTTAAATCATGTTTCAGAATTATCCATACATTGAAATAAACTGGAGTTAGACATGTCACATGTTCCACTGATAAAATGAAAGGTGGTTATAATTCTTTATATAGCATTCTTAGTATGCTACTGGAATACATCATTATAGGCAAAATTAAATTTATAGTCTGCCAGGGTTTTATTTTTGAAAAGTTGGTTAATATTTTCTTTTAAAGAAAAGTGATTTACATTAATTCATGAGTAAGAACTAATTGGTCAGATAGTCATGTCACCCTGAGATTCCAGGAGATATTTTGAGTGGTGAGTTTGGAAAATCTTTAACTTTAGAGATGAAATTTCATCTATTTTTTGTATGGTTATGAATCTTATTGTAAATAAACAGATCTAGCCTATATATTGTTTTAAATTAATGATGTATTTTATAACCTAGAAAAAATTATTCATGCTAATTTGAATTAAGCATATTTAGAATTCTTAATTTTTATAAGATCACAATATTTCTTAAGGTTATAACCACCTTGATATTTTTATCTATATGAACTTGACATGATTTATGAGAGAATTTTCCAATTTTATAGCTTGAGGAGCTTGTGACTGAAAAAAATCACTGACAAACCATTTGTTTTGAGGAGAGGTGTTTACAGCTGATCAAAGCAAATAACTAACGGTTTTAAATTACATCAGTGGCTTATCAATTTTAGTACTCCCAGTACCACTACTACAATTTATAAGCTTGTAAGAGTTTGTCTAGCTTATAACTAATTATAGCATAGAATGGATAGGCATTTGAGTTAGAATGACAAACTGTAAATAAAAACAACACCTCAAAATTGCTTTCATAGAGTATTTTAAAAATATGTGACAATGTTTATAAAATACTAGCTTTAATCTTAGCTAATAATATCAGTCACTCCTATTTGTAAATAATACCATAGTCACTCCTAAATAACATATTGTATATTTTTTCTTGATTTCCTTAATTCCAAAGAAGTTCATTGTGAAATGAAATATTTATTTCCAAGGCATACACAGGTCATACTCCTCAGTATCCGAATGCAATTAAAAAAAAAAATCAACCCTGCCCCAATTTTAAATTCAGCAATGTTATCAATTTCAGAATGAGAAAATTCAATGACAAAGGCTATAATCATACACATCAAAACCCCAAATGGGTTGGTGAAGAGTTGGATGTGACTAAACAGACATACCCAAAACAATGTAATGATTCACTGAGTAACAAGAACAAAATTGAAAACTGTTATTAGATCATGAGAAGTAATTACATCTGTAGAATAATTCTGAAAGAATACTTGATTTTTCTAAAGTTTTCTTTCATATAAGTTTTAGTTGTACTTCATCTATAACTTGTTCCCAATTTTATTTACTATAATAATAACTGACACTTAGTACTTTGACATTTGCAAAGTTCTTTATTATTTCATTTGGACCTCACAATACCTCAGTGATTATATATATTACAACTGTTTGTAATCCCAGTTTTACAGATGAGGAAACTGAATCTCAGGTTAATCGATTTATTTACCCTTGGTCATACACCTAGTACATATCTGAGGCAAGAGTTGAGTCAAGTCTTGGCAAGAGTTGAGTCAAGTCTTCCCCAGACTTGGGATATCCAGTTTTTGTTCACTACCCTAGGCTACCTCTAATACTAATTTTTTATTTCCTGCCTGCAATTTCCTTTTTTGCTGTCAGTTCTCATTTTTTATTCTATAAGCCTAACTAATGACTATTTTTCATTCTGAAAGCAATTACCAATAACAGTTCAGCTATGGTTCCTAACTTCCTGCTACCACCTCTTTCTTAATACATTCCAAAAGCAATGTGGTACAACATTGTAATCAAGGAATGGTTTGATAGTAGAACTTCATTAAAACTAATATTTTTGACTAGACTATTTAATTGAGGAATTGGGGCTTTGCATTCTACTATTTAAATATTTTTTTAAAACAGTAGTTTCAGAATAGCTCAGTTCCTAATTATAAATTACAAACAGTGGGAATATGAGAATTTTCATACAAATGTAATAAGCAGCTAGGTGATTGAATGCTGGGCCTGGAGTAAAGAAGATTCCTTCATGAGTTCAAATCCAGCCTTAGACACTACCTGTGTCCTAGGCAAGTCACTTAACCCTGTTTGCCTCAATTTCCTCATCTGTAAAATGAGCTAGAGAAGGAAATGGCAAACTACTCCAGTATCTCTGCTAAGAAAACCCCAAATGGGTTCATGAAGACTTGGATGTGACTAAATAAAAACAATAAAAATAGTTATAGAAATTAAATATTCATAGAATTTAGAGTTGAAAGAGAACAGGACCTTCAACATTATCTGGTCCAAACCCCTCATTTTAAGGATAATAAAATTGAAGATCTAAATACTAAGATTTTGCTGGAGATCAAATAATTGAACTAAAATCTACTGTCCTCCAATGCTCAATATAATGTTATTTCTACTGTACTGACTCCTTGGTCCAGCTATACAAAAGTTAAGAAATCAATGGCCTTGGTCGCAGTCTGGATGTCATAATTATTAAGTGACATGCAAGCCACATTGGTGCATATTGGCATTGAATTCCATCTCCAGCATTCAGTAGTATCGTGCTGTAACTGATTGAGCTAACTTGTCAGCACAAAGATCTGCACTGAGAGACAAAGAAACATCTCTTTGAGTACTATCTTCCTATTTCTTAGTTGTGATTATGTAATGATTTTTTTCCATTCAAAGATTAGAATTTAATTTACTTTTGCTAAGTGGAAACAGTAGGAGGAAAAAGTCCTACAGTACTGTTCCTTTCTCTCAAAAATAGCTTTCATATGCCTTTGTGTTATGAAATAAAAAACAAAATCCTAAAATTGCCTCATTTTGATCCTAACTCCGGCCAAACTAACATCATCCACTTTTTTGCAAAGGAATAGAAAGGGGACCTTAGAATTGCAGATGTAGCTATAATAAAAAAAAAGTTATTACTTTAAAGCAGAAGAGAGAAAAGTATATTTCAAATGACTTCAAACAGCAGTCTTTAAGAAATTTAAATCCAAAGGAGATTGACATGAGTTAACATCAATGAAACTAGAAACAGAATATTTATAAATTTAAAAATGAAAAGAAAACCTAAAGAACAAAAAACTTGCTTAATTCTCCACTTGTCCAATGAACTGAGCGATAGGTGCAACTGGCATGGATGCTGGCTTAGAGGAAATGCTAATTATAGCCAGGAGGATAAAAACCTTCCAAAACTGAAGTGCTGTCTGTGGCCCTTTGGCAGTTGGATGCCTGGGATCACTTATCTCCTTAAAGATGGTTCTCTACTTCCCCTTAAGACTCCACACACATATCACATGACCTTATGTCTCTACAGTTTTTGAATCAGGTCTCAGAAGGGGAAGAGAGGAAAGGAGCGTTTATAATAGCACCTGCTATGTGCTAGGTATAATTCTAAGCACTTTACGGTTATCTCACTTAATCTTCACAACCACACAGTTAAGGAAACTGAGGCAAACAGAGGTTAAGTGATGTACTTAGGATCACACAGCTAGTGTCTGATGCCAGATTTAAGCTCAGGTTTTACTGACTCCAGACTCAAAGCTGAGTATCTGCTGTACCATGAGGGGGCAGCATGGTGGAATGGATTGAGAGCTAGTCTGCAAAATTCAGTAATACTGGTTTATTTAATCCTGCCTCTGACTACTGGTTTTGTCACCCTCGGCAAGTCAATAAACCAGTCAGTTCCTCCAGGCAATACTGTAATATTTTAAATACAGAGTAATTTCAGATCTTCATTGGCAGAGAAGTTTCAACAGGAATTCCCTACACCAAACAAATCAGAGGTTTAGTCCAATTTTTAAAAGAAGTTAAAATATTTTTTTAGTACTGTCAGGATAGTAAAGCTTAATTTTTTGTAAATCAAGAAGGGTAAAGGATAATCTTAAATATGGTTGTGATACACTGGATTTTTTTGTTTCCTTAAGGGCCTGAAGATGATCCTGTTAACATTAGTTACTGTGGTTGATTGTGCCTTTAAAGTTGTTTTTTTTTTTTACTTCATAGATGTAATGCTATCCCTTTTTATTTTGGCATAGTTTTTTTTTTTTTTATAATTTTGAATGCCTTATTGTACTGTTAACTGTGTACTCATCTCTGTAACCTCCTTATTGTGTCATTTTTCCAGTTTGATAATGTAACAGCTGAATGGGTTGGACTTCCTCCTCTTCCATCAGCCAGGTGCCTCTTTGGTCTGGGAGAAGCAGATGACAAAATCTTCGTAGTTGCTGGCAAAGATCTTCAAACAGAGGCTTCACTGGATTCAGTTTTATGCTTTGATCCTGCGTAAGTTGGTATTCCATTTATTTTCATAAAATATTCAAGTATTTATAAGTGCCTGTTATGCCTTCATGTTTTTAAAATACTGTATTTAATGAAAGTACATACACCCTCTCACCTTCTAATTATTATAGGGCTATAAAATGGAATGAAGTGAAAAAGCTTCCTATCAAAGTCTACGGCCATAATGTGGTTTCACATAATGGAATGATATATTGTCTGGGAGGAAAGACAGATGATAAGTAAGTACTCTAAAATTTCTTTATGATTTATATCGGACAAGTATTATAAAATAGTCTTCCTCTCTTGCTTTGAATTTATATTTCCAAAATGGGAAGTCCTGATTTGGTTGTGTGAAAGGTAAAATATCAAAATTGTATGTTGAGAGCAAAATCAAAATTTTCTGAACTTACTGACAATAAAGATATAAAGGAATCTTAAAAAAAAGTTATGTAGGATGCTATGCATATTCTGGAAGAAGTACCACATTAAAATTTAAAATTTTCTAAAGTAAATAGTAGAATGCTGGGGAAAGGACATAAAAGCCCCATTTGATTTCATGTTATAATGAGAGAATTCTACATGGGGGATATGAGTTAGAATACTCTATCTCCAATCCCTGATATACTGAGCTTCTTTCTGTCTGATTATACTAAAAAAAAAAAAATTAAAAAGAAACACAGAATTTAATTATTCCACTTAACTATAGATAGATTATTTGGTTATTTAATTTAGTACTTCCAATGTACTAAGTAATACAACTGATTTGTGTTATATATTGATGAGAGAGAATGTCATTGGGTGAGTTTTAATCAGAATGAGAATTTAGTATAATAATATCAAGGTATTTTCTCAGTTTAGCCAGTACTTTTTTCATGTTGATTTTTGTATTAATTAGTGATGCCACCTGACCATATATCAGAAATCTAGTTTAGTGGTTTGCTTGACCCAAGAAAGTTACATAGCACTTTACATTGTGTTTAACTTTGCCTGTACTCCTGACTTGATTTGTGAGTCTTAAGCTACTTAAATGACATAGAATCATGAAAAGGGGACAAAAAGAAAGAAAAGTTTATTCCACCACCAGGTAATGTTCAGGCATTTGACCACAATTTTGCATTTTTAGAAAGGTAGAGTCATAAGATGAGATCCAGAAGGGACGTTAGTGTTCATCTTGTTCAACAATTTCATTTTACAGACAAGAAAGCTGGAGCTTAGAAAAATGATAGAGCTTTTTCAAGCTGAGCAAGCCAGTAAGTTAGTATATCCTGAAGCTGAAAGCCAGGCCTCTGACTCAGAAGCCACAGTGCTTTCCCACAAATTACACTCCCTCAGGAGTAAAGAACAATACCTGTATTTTAGTACTGACAACACAACTTCTAAAAACTTTTCTATCATTCATCAAAGATGACAAATGTAGCACAGAACATTCAGTTACGAAGCATGAAAGTAACATTTTGTATCCTGTTAAAAGATCCCATCCACATACAAATGCAACCTATTGGAACTGTGATGTCTTATTTAGTACCAGCTTAAGAGGTCTAAATGACTTCAGGGGAAACCTCACCTAGGGATGTTTATTCCTTATATTTTTCTGGAAACAGATTGAATGAAAAAGTGACAGACATGTAGTGCCATGACTTGCAAAACATTGTAACCTTGCCAAATAATTTAAATGTTTTCCTTTGGCTTCTGTTCATTAGTGGTCAAGAAATGATTATGTTACTATGACATGACATACTTAAGAATATGAGGAAAATATAGCCTTGCTTGACAAATGCCAAAGAGAAGGCTTTTGAAATGAGATACTGTCTAAAAGAAGACACCAGATTACACTAGTTACTCTCATAAAACCTGAAGAAAACTAATTTGTTTGCTACCATTTCTAGAATATTTAGGTTCAGAGTGATATTCTAGATAGGCATTAGCTTCGATGTTTATGTGGACCCTTCTAGTCCTGACACATTCAGAATTAAGAAGTTTTTTTAAAATTTAAAAATAAAAATTTTGTTCCTGGAAAAAACAAGATTCTCCTTGTTACAAAACATGTTTTGTAATTCTATGCATTGAATTTATTATTTGATTAGTATGGGCCCTCTCTCTAATGATTGAAGCAGATTGCATCTTGTCTATTCCTTTCCAAAAATCCAGCAGGGGCTCCAGTTCAGCATTTGTGCTGATTATCTCTTATTCCTGATATGTGATTAACCTGCCTCTTTTTTGGGTTTTGTGTATTTTTAGAGGCAACTGGATATGGTGAAAAAAGCATTGGATTTTTTGAGTCAGAAAAACTAGGTTCAGATCCTGATTCTTTCCTTGAAAAAGTCATTTCACAGCTCTGGGCCTCAGTTTCATTATCTGTAAAATGAGAGATTTAAATCAGATGATTTCTATCTATCTTCCATCTCCAAAGTAAATTCTTGAGTAAGTAAGATAGTAGCCCACTGGTACCAACTATAAATATATGTTCATTACTAGTAATTTCGATTCCTCAAAGATATTTATGTTTCATGATTATCAGACACATAGTGTCAGCAGGAGGATACTGGTTTTAAAAGAGATGGACTTCTCCTGTAGAGCAACTTAAAGAGGTATACAGGTTCACAAACAGAATCCAGCCTGCTTTCTCCATCTTACTAAATTCTGGGTCCAGTTTATTGTCCAGCTACAATGCCTGCCAATATTTACATATACAGACTAATTGAGAGACTAATTCAACCAGCTTTCCATCCAGATTCCTGACTAGGCAGTATGCATTTTTCAATCAGTTCTTCTACTTCTACAAAGTCCTGGTGTGTTATGGTGACATGAAAATGACTCTGTGGGCTCAAAGACTGTGACACTGAAGTCCCTCCACTGGCTTACCATACTAGAAAAAAAAATGTCACCAACAATCATATATTTATGTAATCCAAATATTTTCAATCCAAGAAACCAGGGAAGACGTGTGTGTAGACTGAAGAAAGCACAGAGAAAAGATCATTCTATACACAGACTATAACAGTACAAATAAGAGGCAATATAAAACCAAGAGCATACAGACTACATTTTGTTAGCAATAAGTCAACCACAAAAGTGGAAAATAACATGAACCATGAGTTGTAATCACCCTTTTAGGTAGTTTTCTTGACTTTTGTTTGTTAGAAAAAAAAATGTCACCAACAATCATATATTTATGTAATCCAAATATTTTCAATCCAAGAAACCAGGGAAGACGTGTGTGTAGACTGAAGAAAGCACAGAGAAAAGATCATTCTATACACAGACTATAACAGTACAAATAAGAGGCAATATAAAACCAAGAGCATACAGACTACATTTTGTTAACAATAAGTCAACCACAAAAGTGGAAAATAACATGAACTATGAGTTGTAATCACCCTTTTAGGTAGTTTTCTTGACTTTTGTTTGAATATATTCTGTAAGGCAATTCGTCTGGATGTTTGTTGGGAAGCATCATTTGTGTTGATAAACAATGCATCAAGAATTTTTAAGTGAGAGACTGGATCCTAAGAATCCATACAGGTAAAGGAAAAAGAACCAAGAATTAATATTGTCTAGGTTGTGCCATGAAATTGGACAAGCAACATTGACTTTGTGTAAATACTTTGGACAGGGGCTTCGATAGATATATTGCATAGATAATAAACTGGGTCTAGAATTGAATCAAAGGAGGAAATCAAGCTAGACCACAACTAAGAAACTTCATAGTGCTTTAATGGTCCCTAGTTGCTCTCTGGCACAAAACCCCATCTTCCTAATTAGCATTCTCCCTATGATAATACAACACTGCAACTTCCAAAAGCATCACAGTTTCACATCAACCAAATGGAAGTAGAAAAACATGGTTAGGAACAAACAAGCTATAGCATGTTGCCAGTCATACTTTATGAACAAGATTGTAAGTATAACTGGAAAAGGAGAAAGGGAAGATTAAGGAGGGATAACAGGTGAGCAGCCTCAGTATCTGTATTCAAGATGTATTAAAAGAATCTAAGTGAAACCACTAGCACATTAAGTGGATCCTCTGTGGAAAACTTAAGGAACACATAGACAAGAATCATATAGCCCAAGAAGACATGGGTAGGATACAAACTACATTGTTGAAGAAAAGTGCCCTTGTTAATGAAATCATGGTTCTATTGAAGTATAATCAGAGTTCTATTGAAGTTCTTTGGCTGGTGCTTATAAAAATTGATTTCTAAAATTTTAGAACACAAAAGTACATACTCAGGAGAATAAGATCAATTTTTTTTGTTAGCATTTAAAAAATAGAAGGAAAACAATCACAGCCCTCTCCTACATTACTCATTAACCATAATGACTGTAGTGGTCAATAGTCTGCTTTTTAGTCTACTTTCTTTATAGTTTCTTTAAAACTACATGTATTGTATGTGTGTGCATATCTGTATATATGTATGTATGCATATGTATATGTAATAGCTTCTTTTGTAGTCTACAGCTTAGTCTACGGTTTCTTTAAACATATGGGTACAACATGCAAGATATATGTGAAGATATCTGTATAATCTATTCCTTTGCAAATAAGCTCACAAAATGTTTATGTTAACACCCAGCTTAAACATTCTTCTTTTCAGTTTTCCTGGAAAAACTCCATTCTCTCCTGTGGGTAGAACTGGTCCATAACTATTTGATTTGCATATCATCTAGAGAATTTTACTGAGAATGTCATTCCACAATCATTTTACAGGAGTGGAATAGGCAAAGGACAGAGTGGTGTCAGGGATTATTCTTAACTGATGACCACGTGACCTACATACAAATTAAGAACACTTTGGATAGTAGCATATAAACATTTGTCTTTCTCCTCTTACAAAATACCATATTTTATATGAAAACTGCCAAGGGGGTCAACTACTCAGCTGCCTTTTTTAAAAATCCAAGATGCTGAATAATCTCATTTGTATTCATGTTCACAGAAAATGTACAAATAGGGTATTTATTTACAACTCCAAAAAGGGAGACTGGAAAGATTTGGCCCCGATGAAAACCCCTCGTTCCATGTTTGGTGTGGCAATCCATAAAGGCAAAATTGTGATTGCAGGAGGCGTCACAGAAGATGGCCTTTCAGCTTCAGTGGAAGCTTTTGACCTCAGCACCAACAAGTGAGTATGTTAGAGCTCCCCAGTGCTTACAAGCTGCTGTATGCTTTAGACTTCTGGCTAACATTTATTTGTTTTTAATAATGCTTAGGTGGGAAGTGATGCCTGAATTTCCCCAAGAGAGAAGTTCTATCAGTTTAGTTAGTATGGCTGGATCTCTTTATGCTATTGGTGGATTTGCTATGATTCAACTTGAGTCCCAGGAATTTGCACCCACGGAAGTCAATGATATATGGAAGTAAGTTCTGTTTACTCCAGTTTTTCTGGTAGTATTCACCACATGTTAAATGTAGAAACAATTTTGTATGAAAGAATGAACACATTCTTTCAGCAAGCTACTTCTTGGTAGTAAGCCATATATTCTCAGAATCCAAATTAAACCTTCAGTCTGCTAATATGACAAATTGTAATGTTGGTGTCTTAAAATAGTTCCTTAGGAAAGTGAAAGAGTTAATGCTGTTTCTAAAATTACTTAGCTGACAGCTGACATTTCTATAGCACATTATGCTTTATGAAATGCTTTATTACATATTTCACTTTATTGGATTTTTAAAACAATTCTGTGAGGACATTAGTGCTATATTTTATAGATGGTAAAATTGAGGCTTGGAAAAGCTAAGTCACACAACCAGAAATCTAAGCCAGGTCTGCAGTCTCCAGATCCTCTTTACATCACATTACTGACAAAGTCTTTATTTGGCCTTTGGAATATTCCATATAGTCATGAATTGAATGCTGAAAAGAAAACTTCAATTAGTTGAAGGTGGTTAATTTAGTCAACCAGAAGAAAAAGCATTTGAAAGAAGAAAAAAAAGATAGAAGGCCTATAAATACTGTAGCAACATATTTTGCTTTTAGACAAGATGTTAGGTTCTTCATAAATTTGGCTTCCTCATTTTACTCAACAGTTTGCCACATTTTATGCCTGTGCCAAAGAAAAATAAGTCTGTGGTAAAAGTTACAGTCACTTTGATTTCAAAGTTTCATATCAGAGTTTCTTATTGGGGTTACTGTAAAGGCTCTGTGAGTGACTTAACAGGTACCCAGAAACAGAAAAGTAGTCTAGAGGAAGTTTTGGTGCTACTGAGTGTAACAGAGATGTCATTAGCAGAATTTACAGTTGAAAGTTGTTGAGTTCTTAAGTCCCCATCCTCTGCAATTCAGTAATGGTCTTGAGCTGACTTTCAAACTGAGGTAGAAAAATGAGGGCCTTGATAAGAATACACTATGGGAGTGTAATAGCAGGGGAAATATGTACTTAAACCAGCACAAACCTTAAATTATTAAACTGAAAAGCCAATAGCCAGATAACTAAGACAGGGCCTGAGTTTCTTACATTTTTTGAAGAAGACAGCCTATGCAGTCAACAAGCATTTCTGAAATGTTCCAGGCACTGAGAACACAAATACAAAAGTGAAAAAGTTCCTGCCTTCAGGGTGCTTGGATTCGAATGGGGAGATTATAGCATGTTCATAAAAAGCTAGAAGCAGGATATATACAAAATAAACATAAACGGAGGAGGGGGGTGGGTGGAGTAGAGGGTATGACAGGCATTAGCAATCAGGAGAAGCCTTTTAGAGGGGACAGCTTGAGCTGAGCCTTGAAGGGAACTAGTTTTCCTAAGGGCAGAGGTAACAAGGAAAAGCACTGACTGAGGTACAGCTTTGGAGAAAGGAAATGGAATGTCATACAGTGAGGCCAGTTGTCCTGGAGAAGTGAATGTGTGTGGAGGAGCACTGTGTAATCAGCATGGAAACATGGGTGAGGATCAGATGACGAAGGGCTTTTTAAATGCCTGTTTCCTTACCTGTAAAATAGCATAACTGTCATGAGGATCAAATGAGATATTTGTAAAGTGCTTAGCACAGTGCCTGTTACAGACTAAGTGCTATATACATGTATTTTATCCTAAAGGCAACATAAAGTCCCTGAAGCTTGTTGAGGAGAGGAGTGACCTGGTCAGACCCAAGCCTTAGAGATCTCCAGATAGCATCTGGGTGGAGGATGGATTGAATGCAGAGACCATTAGAAAGCCATTGCATTACTCACAGTGACAGGTGGTAAGGGCCTGAACTAGTGTTGTTATGGCATTAGGAGATAACAATAAGAGGTATATTGAGAAAGTGAAATTGATAAAACTGGGCACCTCTTTGAGATATGGGGAGGGGGGCAGCAAGGAGGGTGGGAAATGAGAATGAACAACTGAAGTTGAAATGGCTGATGATCCTACAAGGGAGTTTCTCAAAAGATCAAGACAGAAAGGATTGACTAACATAAGAAGCTTTCAGGGAAGGAGAGGAAATACCTTGAGATATTCAGAAGAGGAAAAAGACTGCAATTAGCAAGACATAAATACAAGAAGCAGGAAAAAGATAATGAGGAAAGGATGGGGGTGGTGAAGGCTTTGGAAAAGCCATCAGTTAAATGGGGCTATGTTCCCACTAATGATGTGATAAGAAAATGCAGAGTGGAGTGAAGATGAAGGATCTTCAATCTCATGTAACATTCCATGATCCCCACCGGGATCCAGCAAATAAAAGACTAAGGAACCTTGAATACAACAGAGAAAGTGGGAAGACTGAGCAAAAAGAACGGCCAAGGAAATAGCAAAAAATACTGTATAATCAGAGGGCAGGGAATAAAAGGAGATCACTGACTTTACAGACAATATCATCTTCTAAACAATGAATAGAAGGGCAAGAGAGACCTTTCTGAAATCTGTTTGGGACTGCAGAATTTTAACCTTAGGCCAGTGATGCTGACAATCTTGGTAATCCCCTCAAGCTGATTTGTTCTTGAATTCCTAAACCTCTAGCAGTTACACTGGATGAAAAGGCCCACTTCTGAGCATCACATTCCAAACCTTGCCACTGAAAATATTGTCATTTCTTCTCATAACTTGGATCAAACATTTCCATCCCCCCTTGTTTTCTCTTGGAACTGTTGAGAAAAATATTTACCATATTTTATCAGCTACAGATAGAAAACAACCTAATTGGAAACTTCAAATACTTAAGCTTCATTTAACCGTAAACCTCCTGTTGCTTAAATTTAATCACATTTCCCTTAAATGATTACTTAATTTGTTGCCCCAGGTTCTGTACAATCTTTCAAAATGTTAATAGTAAACTGTTCATTAGTTAATAGTTTAAAGTCATCCATAGAGAACACTGAGCAAGTTTTGCTTGTATAAGGGATGCCACTGTTTATGGTATGACATAAAGATTTTCCTTATTGTCTTACTGCCATCTGAGAATTCGTTTTTGAAACATTAAAGAAATTAAACCTAATGGTGAGTATCTTGCCTGGGTCCCAGCTAACTTGGTGTCATTATCATTTTACATCTTTAGATTGGGAAGCACTTTTAGATAGAGAACAGTTCTCAATTGCTATCAGGTTCAGAGAAACTCAGGAAAAAAATCTTCAGATAATAGTCAAAAACTGTTAAGTAAAAAAGGGCAATTAATTTTTCAACTATGATCATCATAAGCAGGATGAAAGTGGAGTTGAAATAATTATTGAGATTATTGAGACCCATTATTTTGATGAGACAACTAGAGGACTAGTCTTGAAGTCAAAAAGACCTGGGATCAAGTCCAGCCCCTGACATAACAATCCATGTAGGCGTCACTTAACCTCTTGGTGCCCCAAGCAATTTTCTAAGATTACAAGTTAGTATGATGCCAATAAATATACATCTGAGAAATGAGTTTCAGTGCCAGTAGTACATTACAAAGATGAAGCCACGAGTGCAGATAAAAATCTTGACTCAGACATAACAGCTATTGATTCAATTATTGGATAAAGGATTTAGATAGTGACTGAGCTCACCATTTATCTGTGCTTAACAGGTAGGCACTGTTTCATTTGTATCCAAATGCCTAGCACATAGAAGCTTTAAAATGCCTGTTAACTGACTGATCAAAATTAAATGCAGTAGTAAGAGTCACATGCTTCATGTACAAGCAAGTCTTTTTTGTTCTCTGTATATAGAAATGTTTCCTGTTGATGTGTTGGAGTTTGTAATTTAAAAGAGAAAAGAAAAAACCATCTGGCTACGGTAGCAATAGATAACACTCAAGCTTAAACTACTAATTCAAAGCAGACTGTTTTGGAAATAATTAAGTCACCCAAGTGGGCATGTGACCTCCTTTAAGGTAGAAAGGGGTAGAATCTTTGGTCCAGTTGCCTTCAAGGATATATACAAACTAATTCTTGTTAGTAAAATAATCAACCTTTAAGCCACAGCAGTTTCAAATGCATATTAACTTTCTTCAACACCACCCTTTAAACAGGTACGAAGATGATAAAAAAGAATGGACTGGCATGTTAAAGGAGATTCGCTATGCCTCGGGAGCTAGCTGCCTGGCAACACGCTTCAATCTTTTCAAACTGTCTAAATTATAGATAAGAAAAGTGACAAAATGTAATAGGTGGGAGTTTTTGATTATGGATTTTTAATTTGTTGTATTTTTAAAAGACTGTACAGAAATTTATATAGAAATCTGTTGTTACTGTGTCACTGAAATGTTGGCAAATTTTGTAGATAATGAATCAAAGTAAATATATTCTTAATGTAATAATCAGTCATCATAAAGATTTCTAAAAGGAGATGAAAGATGAAATTGAATTTATACAATCTTGTTGGCAATGTCTTATCCAATTGTCTGTAAAGAGATAGTAAATTCAAATTGTCCGTGCCTTTATAGCTATCATTTGTATTAGCTGGCTACTTTTACACTCGTTTTCAATTACAATTGAAGTGGGAGGATGGAATGTCTTTTTTTTTTAACAACAAAAAACCTTCTGTTTCTTCTGTATCAAGTTAAAAATTATTGCCAATTTCCTCAATACATCAAAATAATGAGATACTAATATTGTGTTTAATAATAAAGAAGATAATGAAAGATTTCAGAAATGGTATTTAAGACTATAGTAAAGGATCTTTTCATTATTTAAGGGAAAAAGTCCTAAAGGAAAATTGTCAAGTTTAAGTGTTCTTTCTTCTCCCTATTTCTCTTTGTAAGCCTGTGCATCCTCTTCCAATATCCAGCTTTCTTTGGTTTACCAATAAATTATTGACTCTATCTTTAACAATTTAAAATCAGAAACTCTTAATCCTGAAGCTATAAACTACGATCTCTTTTTTTGGGGAGGGAGGGGGAGTGGAGTACCAATAAGGAAATTGATTTATTTGTTAACCTACAGAATGGTATGTTCTGTGTTAGGTTTTTACGTGCAAGGAAGGTCTGCTGTTTGGAAATATAAGGTGGCAAGCAGTAAAGAAAATCATTCTTTGATCTCTTTACGTAAGTTGTGAGAGCTCCAGAAGAACACACACACACACAGAGACACACACACAGACACACACACACACACACTCAGAAGTTAGACCCCTTTACCACAGTCACTTGTTCAATTTGTTCAGTCTTAGTTTGCTCTCAAAAAGAGATGGGGACTTCTCTGCATGAGCAATTTCACCAGAAACCTTGAGACTACTTCTAGAATTAGCCTGTGGCTGCTTCCCCTTTCAAATGCTATCAAATTTATTTCTGATTTTAGACTAATTAATTCAGTAATTTCCCCAATGAGGTAGAATGCCGATGTTTTTTCTTTACAGGACACAGAAATACTGATTTGATATTTTAAATCAGCATCTAGCACTTAACAATAGTCACATGTAAGAATAACAATGTAATGTCAGTTTAGGAACAAATGTGATGGATTAATTTAACTAAAATTCACTGTTACTGTCTGATAAAAGTACATATGTAACTTTAAAAGACTTTTTGTACTGGCTGTGTCAAAATAAGAACAAAAATAATTTTAAATGGCATTAAAATGGCATGGTAACATACTGGCCTGATGACTCTTAACTTTGTTCTGTTCTGAGTTTTATGTAATCATTAACTGTTTCAAAGGCTGCATTTTAGCACATCTTTGCTTTAGAAATCAAAATTACAATTCTGACTAGAAAGATCACAAAGAAAGGTGTAAAATATATGCAATTATCACAATAGTGTCAAATGTTTTAATTACTATGACATTCAATAATATTTGGCCACTTGAACATCACAAAATTAGTATTATATACATATCTGGGCAAGACTGAAGAGAATGTCTTTCCTATTGTTCATTTTAAATTGCTCCAAGATAAAGCCTGTACAATCTAGACCCCTGACTTGAAGCAAATAGAAAACTAGTGGGTTATGAATCTCTTTCTAATATCAGGTCAGCAAGGCCTTGGATGCCTGATAATAAAGTGCCTGATCATATAATGCTAATAAAAATATATTCAGGTATAATTATCAATCCATTGTTAAGTAAAAAAAAAGATACCTGACTTTCATACCAAGAGAAATAACCCTAACCCAAATGCGCTTCATGGGAAAAAGTATACAATTTTTAAAATCTCTATTTGAAGAACTACAGGTTTGTTACACAGTAACAATAATGTTTTTAATCAGTATTAAATATTTCACAATATTGTTTCTGATCAAGCTCATATTTTCTATTATGATTTGTCTAAAATGTAATATATCATAAATAAAAACTGTAATTATGATTTGACTTCTGCAAACATATGTTCTCTCAAATACTCCATCCAGGCATCCTTTGTTGATAATTCCATAGAATTCCATACCAAATAAGGGATCTGTAAGATAGGAAGATTCAGATTGCATTTGTTTCAGTACTTAGATTCAGATAAATAACCTATTTTTCAAAATAAAAGATAAAAACTACTATGAAGCAGAGCTCGAGTAAGAATTGGGTTCATATTGCATCTCACAGATCTTTTACAGCCGCTAATGTGATCGTGTTTCTTATGAATACCTCCCTCTATTCCCTCTGCTTGCTTTCTTCTCTCTTCTCCTGAAGCCAATACTGGGAGTTTTCTTTAGTGTGCTTAACTTGTCTCTCAACCTTACTCCTTCAGGGAAAAGAGCTGCAACTTTGGAGTCAGAAGATGTGGTTTCAAATCCTGCCTCTGACTCTTAGCACTTTCTGTGACCCTTGGCAAGTCACCTAACCATTCTGGACCTTAGATTTTCCAACTGTAAAATGGGGCGTAAAGGGAAAGGTCAGGGGGCTGAAGAGAGGACTGAACCAGATGACCTCTGAAGCTCTTGCCAGCTCTAGGTTGGTGATTTCACCATCCTTTTAACTCTACACTAGTGCCCTCTATCTACCAAGTCAACATGTTTTCCAAAGAAATAAAAACTGAGGAAATAAGAATCTTCTGCTTTCTTCAAAATATGAAAGAGGGAATTCTGGAATTTTCAAATTAATGAAATAATTCTGACCACTTCAGATCAGGATAAAATGTCAATAAATCAACTAGCATTTATTGAGCACTTACTATCTACCAGGTAGTGTGCTAGATACTGGAAAAATACATTTGTGTGCAGCACTCCTAAGAAGTGTAGTTTTTACAATGGGTCATTTTGAGTTTGCACTATACCTGAATCACATGATAACCCAAAATTTCCAGATGTCTTTTCTTCATAGCAGATTTTCCTTTTAAGTGGGGGATGTTTTTACAAAATGCTCGTGAATCCAAAAATTCCAAAGCAGCCCTATATTGAACAAAAAACCAGTTATTTTTGATATCAAAATAAAACACCAAATAATCAAAAGTTTCCAAGACACAAAAATGTTGTCAACTCAATTCAACACTTAAATGCCTACCATGTGCAAAAGTTTTAAAATAACAAAAATTAAAGGAATTAGAACACCAAATTTCTTACTTTACTTACTTATAGCTAACAAGCTAATTTATGCAAAAATATAGCAGAGCTCCTTGTTGACTGATAAACTCATTGTATGATAATAACTTTGACCCAACAAATACAATTGAATACAATTTACCTTTGTGCTCCGGGAGGCAGCTCTGAGCTAGTATCACGGGGATCTGGTCTCCAGTGTACACTTGGCAGCTCATTCACAACCACACCCTGATTTCTATATGGAAGAGGCTTTTTCTTTTTATCCAAGATATATTCAAAATCTGTAAGGCAATATGGTAATCAATGCACAGACAAGGTAACTCCTTTTTTTAATTATTATATTTAGCAGACAAAAAGCAATTTTAGAGAAAAATGCACCACTAAAACGCATGATCAGAGTGTACATTCACATGGTGCTTGACAGTTTACAGAGCACTTACATTATACATTATTTCATTTTATTCTGTGAGTGAGGTGATATCTCCATTTGATAGATGTGGAAACTAAAACTCAAGAATGGAAAAATGACTTATCCAGAATTAATTACACAGCCAGTAAGTGAAGGACATGGGAGCAGGAATAAGTTCTTCATCACTCTCGGTCTAATACTCATACTCATAACAAAGCAGAACCTGCTCAATAGAGCACACTTGTCTAAAGATTAATTTGTTACTCTCTAATACTGGGCTAGCTGAGAATTCATTAACAAAAGTATTTCTTTTAATGACTAATATGAGAACCAGAAGGCAGAATTAATGATCCTTTCACAATTAGGGAAAATAAAGCACTGACTTGGTCAAATCCTAATTCACCCTTTATCAGCAAATATTGCATCTCCTGAGAGGCTAATTTTATCACATATACTAAAGCTAGAAATAGTACAATTAATCAATTTTCATACTGTTCACATTTTCAGTGATGGAAGAAAAATCTTTAAGACATTTATTATATATCAACTTTAGAAATCATTCAGTTCAATCTCCCATGCAATGAGTAAGAATCCACTCTAATATTCCTGACACTCATTCAACCTCTACTTGAATAAGCACATCTAATAGTGGGGAGCTCACTGACAGGGAATGAAAAGGAACAGGAGTTGGGGTGTGGGGGCTGCATCAAGGATTTATTAAGTGCTTATTATGTAATAAGCACTGTGCTAAATGCTTTCCAAACATTTCATTTGATCCAACAACCATATGAAGAAGGTGCTATTATTTTTGGCAATCTGTTGATTTCCTTGTCAAAAACAGAAATGGAATTAGTCTGGTTTGGTCTCCTCTCTTCATGATTCCATGCTGGTCTTCCTTTTTTCAAAACTCAGGACATTTGCCCTCTCTCCCTGGGACTTCATCTTTTCTCCCATTCTCCTTGATTATCCAGAGATATATTACAGAGCTCATCAACCACATCCATCAATCTTTCAGTACCCTAGATGGAATTCACCTCTGGGCCTGGTGACTGACACTATTTTTACAGGATTGTACCAAACTTTTATATTCATCCTTAATTGCATGACCTTCCATCTACCTTTTTGTACATGTCTCTTTTTAAAAATTTTCTTTATGACTTTTGTTTTTACCTCACATTTATATCCAAATATATTCCTCCCTCACCCCCTAACAAGCCACCTCTTGTAACAAAGATTTAAAAAGAAGTTAACCAACACAAAGACTATTTTTGACAGTGCATATTCAGTGTTCTATCCCAATGATACCCCATCCCTGCACTGAAAAGAATGAGGGAAATTTTCTCAATTCTTTTCCAAGGTCAAACTTTATTATTATTTTGATAAAAATAAAAAACCATTAAAAGATGAATAACTACATTATTTATCTGGCTTTTAAAAGACTGAGTTACTTTATGAGTTCCCTGTATATCCACATCAGTCTCTTTAGACAATTTCTCCATTTCCTCTTCC
Organism: Bettongia penicillata ogilbyi; assembly: GCA_023548195.1. Lineage (NCBI taxonomy): Eukaryota > Metazoa > Chordata > Mammalia > Diprotodontia > Potoroidae > Bettongia > Bettongia penicillata. The sequence continues at coordinate 2,513,751 of JAJHZJ010000174.1, forward strand.
TTAAAATTATTAGAAAAAGTAGTCTACATTCACTGCCACTCCTTTCTCACTACCTCCAAGGGGTCCTCAAACCTTTGCAATCATCAGGTCTCTGCTCCCAATTTAACTAGGACATATGAAGGAAGAAGTGAGAGAGGAACTTCAGGGATCAAGTCGCCCCCAGGTTGTGGAGGATCCTGAACAAGGCTAAGAAGGCTGGACTTTATTCAGTAGGGGCACTTTGGGACTGAAACTATTCTTTTTTAAAACTTTGAACTGTATACTGATCACCAAATACAGCTGCCTGTCCTTCAGTCTTTAAGCATGGCCCCCTTCTCTTCCTCTCCCCCTTGATTTCTCTGCAACAAGACCCTAAAGGTCTCCTTTTTACCCTCTTACCCTTGGTAGGATTAGTGACACTATTTCATGTTTCTTCTCTCTGAACAGACAAGGAAACATAGTTCCCCCCTCCACTTCACAGAAAGTTTGGGGATGAGTGCCTGCACTATCAGATGTGGCAATACTACTGGTTGGTTTAAATATTTAATATCTTTGATACAAGAGAGTGTCATGTTTACTATGAATCTGAAAATGAGTATGATCCAAAAAACAAAAGCTATCAATAAACTTTTTTCTTCAAGTATTAAAACCTCCCATACCCCCAATTTCTCCTCTCACATCTCTGGCCCCTACCTCTCCATCCCCTCTTCCTCCTCTCAGCTCCTAAATATGACCAAGGATATGTGCTTGGTCCTTTTCTCAATGTGCATTTTCTTCTTTGGCAACCTCATCCGTTCTCCAAAACATATCACCACCACCCCCAGGCTTCCCCAAATTTCAGACTCACATTTTCAGTTTCTATAGATATTATTCCCTGTATGTTCCACCAAAAATGGGTTAAGTACTATATAAATATACATATACACATGTTTGTATAAAGAAATACACACAGTACTGTTCTAAGCATAGTCATGGAATATAGAAAGCATGAATGTTGGGGGCAGGGGCTGCAGCTTTGATTTTGTCAATAGGGGGAATTACTGGATGAAAGAAAAAACTTCCTCTACTAATGCAGGTCAGCAATTACCATGCAACTTAGAAGCTTTTTTTTAAGAGGCAATTAGGGTTAAGTGGCTTACCCAGGGTCACACAGCTGGTACGTATCTCAGACTGGATTTGAACTCAGGTCCTCCTGCCTATGCCAGAGCCAGTGTTCCCACTGTGCCACCTGGCTGTCCCTACCTTACAGTCTTAACAGGTGCCTAAAGCAGAGCTTTTTAAACCGTGAGTCATGAAAAATTGGGCAACTTTAAAAGGTTTTGGAATGCGCAATGACCAAAAATTAATTAAAAATCAAACAGATAATGAGTCCCGAGGTGCTTTTGGCAGTGCTTGCCAGTGTTGCATTGGGCAACTTCACTACAGCATTGGCTCTGAACACAAAGCATGCGCACTCTGCACTATGCAGGCTTTCCAGCCACTCAACATTGCATGAGTGGAAAAAGTTTAAGAAGCCCTGCCTAAAGCACTGAGAATGCTCTCAATAATCTGCCCAAGGTCATGCAGTCAGTATATGTTGAAGGCAAGACTGGAACCCAGGCTTTCCTGGTTCCAAGGCCAGCTCTCTGTCCACTTATGCTATGCACCCTCTCTAGTACACACAGTATTATTCACATTTTACAGATGAGGAAGACTGAGAGGCAGAAGGATTAAAGTGACTTGCCTGCTATCATACAATCAGCAAGAAAGAGCTAGTCAGGATTGGAGCTGGAATTTGAACTCAGGTTCCTAGCCTCTTATGTCCTGTTCTCTTTCCACTAGTACCTCAAAGTTGACACATTTGAAACTAAACTTATTATCTGTACACTGTCCCCTCAACCCACTCCTCTTTCTGACTTTATGTCTATCAGTTGACTTAGTCACCCGTGTCCAAAATCTCCAAATTCTCTTTGACTCCTTCAAAATCCACATGCAAAAAAGCTCCAAGTGCTGTCATTTCTATCTTGGCAATGTCTCTTCTATTTGTCCTCTCTTTACCATTCCCAATGCTATCTGGTCACATCTTAGTTCCTCTAAGTGACTATCAACCTCTTCAAGACTGAGGTCATAACTCAAACATCTTCATTAATCCCCTAAAGACTTAACCCTGTGCTTCAGTCAGTGTACAGGGGATAAATAAATATGTGAATGCTTAAAGTTAAAAAAAAAAGCTTTCTTTTCCATATTCTAATACCAATGAAATGATTCTTACATTATTTTGATCTTGTTAACTATTAATGACTTACCCACTATGTATCCATAAGGTGTGAGAACTGATGGTTTTGCATAATTAGGTCCTCCTAAGATTTCTCCCAACATTTTATAAACCTGGTGTTGTACTGCATTGATGTTGTCATTAACTAAAAGAAAACAAAAATGACTTTGTTCAAAGACAGCTTTACTAACCTCAGAATAAAAATTATCTTCAACAATTCTTCCACAGAATAGAAAAATTTTTTGACTGTTTCGATGAGCCTAAACATAAGGACAGTAACTTCTCATAAGAACAGAAACTTCTCATGTTTGTTTGAAAGATTAAACTAAAAACCAGTCTGTACACCATTTCTGAGATCTTGCTAAACCAGCATGTCTCCCCCATCAAAGCACAGAAATAGTGGGATGGGGGTGAAAGAGCTGCCCACTTTCAGACAAAACAAATAGACAATCTTTTCTGTTCTTTGTACAAAGGCATATTCATATTTTCTTATGTTCATTAAGTTCATAACAAAAAAGGTAAATTGTAAGATCAAAGTAAGATAAATTGGAGCCTCATTATAGCCTTATTTAATATAGCAAGAAATTTCATTTTAAGAGACTTCCATTTTGGGTTCTATTTAATTACTAAAAGGTAAATCAGTCTTACCTATGAGTCTTATTTTGGGTCACTAGCCTCAAGGATACTACTATCAATAGTCTCAAGTGAATTCTTAAGTCTTATATAACTTCCACAGTAACAATGACATAATTACCTCCCCAATTATCTGAGACTCAGATAACATCATGGTCTTCTTTTGCAACTAAGGACAAACACAATCCTGTAACTAGATGTAGCTGGCTGAATAAGGACCCAGCTAGCTGGGTAATTTACCTCCTCCTCTTCTGTCTGCCTCCCCCTCTCATTCTTTCTCCTCTCCAAAGGATGGTAAATTTGGATGGCCAAAAGATGCCCAGCTGATTTGGGTTTTACTGGCCCCTTTCCTTCCCTTTCTCTTGTTCTGTCCCGTCCTATCTTCTCCCCAAATCTTAAACCTACTGCACTCTCAAACTGGGACCCCAATGGCCCCTGCCTAAGGGCTCCTCTTGATCCTCCTAGCTTTAGAGTGATTATCAATAGTAACTGTTGCTGTTTCCCTCCCAGTTTGATGTCTTTCTTTTTCTTGGCCTCATTAAAAGGACCATGGCCTGGCTACTTCTTAAACAGGCCTATTCAGTGAATGGGCATTGCCTCACCCTAAATAAGTACCTGCAAAGACCTTAGCCTAAAGGGCCCAAGGTCTCCCATCCTGGGTCATCTCCAGTCAACCTGATGAATATCTGGTCACTGGATTCAGATGGCTCTGGAGGAGAAGTGAGCCTGGTGACCTGCACAGCCCTCACTCACTCAAAACAAAGTCAAGTACAAGTTGTGTCATCATTTCTCTGATGGCATGGTCTTCTTTGGCAATGAAGGATGAACACAATATCTCTTCAAGAAATTCAAGGCTACAAAACTATATATACCCTTTAACATAGCAATACTACTACTTGGTCACTATCCCAAAGAAGTAAAAAACAAAAAGGAAAAGGACCTATATTTACAAAAATATTTACAGCAGCTCTTTTAGTGGTGGCAAAGAATTGGAAATTAAGGGGATGCCCATCAATTGAGAAATATATGAACAAATTGTGGTATATGATTGTGATGGAATACTACTGTGCTTGGTTGGTTGTTGCCCTTCATCTGCGAAGATGACCAAAATGACATCACCATGAGAAAGTGAAATCTCAGTGTGCCCGACTGTGGCTGATCAGACCAATACAAGCTCAGAATGTTCTACCACAGGTCGGGCACAGATAGTCCGTGTGAATATTTGGGGTGGATAATTTGTGCTTCCTGCATTTACTTTGTGCTGTCTCAATTCTGCTTTGTTCAAAGAGTACAGCACCCTTAATGAAGTGGGCACACCATGCTAAGTGGTCCTGTGCCAGTGTCTCCCATGTTGCACAGTCAAATCCAAAGTTCTTGAGAGAGACCTTGACAGTGTCCTTGTCTTCTGGCCATCATGTGATCACCTGCCCCATGTGAGTTCTCCATAAAATAATTTTTTTGGCAAGCATACATTTTACATTCAAACAACATGGCCTGCCCACTGAAGTTGCACTCTCTGAAGCATAGTTTGAATACTTGGCAGTTCAGTTTGGGCAAGGACCTCAGTGTCTGGTACCTTATCTTGCCCGGTGATCCTCAGAATCTTCCTAAGACAGTTCAAATGGAAGCATCTTCTCTCCCAACTTTTTTTTGGAACCTCACAAACACTGAGCTAGCTCTGGTAATGCGTGCATCAACCTCATTGTCAATGTACATCCTTGAAAAGTACACTACCAAGGTAAGTGAAATTATCCACAACATTCAGAACTTCTCCATTTGTTGTAACCGATGGTTCCACATACGGATAGTGTGGTAGTGGCTAAAGGAGCAGCTGTATTTTCTTGGTGTTAATCATTACGCCAAAATTAGCACAGGCAGCAGAGAACTGATCCATACTTTGTTGCATCTCAGCTTCAGAGGCTGCATTGAGTGTACAATCATCTGCAAACAGAAAATCATGTACCAACACTCCCTCCACTTTGGTTTTGGCTTGTAGCCTTTTCACATTGAAGAATTTGCCATCAGTATGGTAGTTGACTTTGATGCCATGTTCATCTTGATTGAAAGCATTTGTCAACATAATGAAAACATTACGCTAAAAAGCATGAGAGCAAGCACATAGCCCTGTTTCACTCATTGGTGACTGAGAAAGCATGAGAGTATTGTCCTAATGGACAGAATCCGAGCAAACATGCCACCATGAAACTGATGTACAATATTGATGAACTTCTCTGGGCAACCAAATTTTGACATAATTTTCCATAAGCCCCCACGACTAACAGTGTCAAAGGCCTTCGTCAGATCTACAAACATTGTGTACAGACCTCTGTTCTGCTCCTGGCATTTTCTCCTGGAGTTGTTGGGCAGCAAACACCATATCAACTGTTTCTCAGCCCTTTCTGAAGTCACACTGGCTCTCAGGTATATGACCATCTTCCAGGTGAAGAATCAGCCTATTAAGGAGGACTCTAGCAAGAACTTTGACAGCAATGACTAAGAGAGAGATCCCTCTGTGATTGTCACGGGACAGTCTATTCCCTTTACCCTTATAGAGATGAAAAATGGAGGCATCCTTGAACTCCTGGGGGATAACCTCCTCTTGCCATATAACCTGGAAAATTTCTGTCAGCCTTTGTATGAGCAATGGTCCCCCCACCTTGTAAATCTCAGTTGGAATAGAATCAACACCAAGTGCTTTGCCACATGAAAGGAGACTAATGGCCCTCAAAACCTCTTCCTCAGAAGTTCAGCTAAGGAGGGATTGACTTCAACCTGAGGTAAAAAGTCATGACCTCTGCATTGATTGATGATGGTCTGCTGAGAACATTATGGAAGTGTTCAGCCCATCTCTCTAGGATCATATTCTTATCACTAATCAATGTGGCTCCATTAGCACTGAGTAATTGTGATGCACCATAGCTTTTTGGTCCATAAATAGCTTTCAGGGAATCATAAAAGAGCTTCAGATTGTTACTATCAACATGAAATTGAATTTCATCTGCCTTCTTACTGAGCCAGGAATCCTGCACCTCTCTAAGCTTTGCTTGTACTTTGCTTTTGATGGAATTAAATGTCGCCTTCTTACAGGTGGATGAACTAACCTGCTGGTAAATCCTGTGGAGTTCTCGTTTTTCATTTAGCAGCTTCTGAATTTCCCCATTATTTTCATCAAACCAATCTTTGTGTTTGTGAGTGTTCTGACCCAGATGAGCAAATGCAGAGCTGTACACCAATTCTCTGAAAGTTGCCCACTTCTTTTCTGCTCTACTGTTGCCAACTGTGTGTTGGCTCAACTTTCCCTCCAAGTTAGCAACAAACTATTCATGCTCAGAGAAGAGTTCTAATTTGTTGACATTAATTTTGCTGGTAGTCATTTTACCTTGGGGACAGCACTTTTGATGAATGTGAATATTTAGCTTAGAAAGGATAAGTCTATGATTTGTCTCTCACATCTTGTCTGTCTCTTCTCCTTACAATCACATAGTCTATTAGATGCCATTGTCTGCTGCGGGGGTGCATCCATGAAGTTTTGCTGCATTTAAATAAATGGAAGACAGTATTGGTGATGAGGTCATGCAATGCACAAGTCTTCAGCAGTAAATGACGACTGCTATTGTTGTTTCCAACTCCATTCCTCCCTAGGACTCCCTGCCAAGTCTGGTAGTCTGAGCCTACTCTACCATTAAAGTCACCCAGAATTATAAGCTTGTCCTCTTTTGGCACATTGATGATAAGAGTCTCTAGGTCTTCATAAAATTTTTCTTTGATTTCATCAGGGTTGGTCATGGTGGAAGCATAGAAACTGATGATGGTGGCACAGCATTTTCCTACATGCATTGCATGAACCTGTCATTCACTTCTTCTGGCAGGCATACCAGTTTGCTAATTAGATTAGTTCTGATTGGCTGGAGATGGCTCAGGATGCAGTTGATGACTTTGGTGTCTTCAGTGTCTAACCAAGCTCTAAGTGCTCCACATCGCCTACTTCATCTGCCTTCATGGCCATTGGAACAAACTGTTCTCATCCGCCCATTCCACCAGAGGAAGTCTTCACATGCTTCGGGTAGACACTCCCCTAACTCAGCAATGGGTTTGAGAACCGTTGGTTACCCTCAACCTGGTTTGGCCTGTCTGCTGAAATGGTTTACCTGGGTGTGGCCACTGTGCATGCTGCAGCTTCTTGGAGCCACAGGTGAGAGTTGAGTGGAACAGGTAGACACCAAAGTCATCACACCAAAGGTACTGATCCTTCCTTAACACACCCTACACACTATTGTGCTGTAAGAAATTACAATTAGGATGTTCTCAAAATAACCTGGAAATACTTACATGCACCCATGAGCAGAACCAGAAGAACACAGTAACAGCAATATTTTAACATGATCAACTGTGAATGACTTAGCTATTCTCAGCAATACAGTGATCCAAGATAATTACAAAGGATTTAGGATGAAAAATGCTATCCATCCTCCAGAGAAAGAACCGATAGAGTTTGAATGCAAATCAAGGCATACTATATTTCACTTTATTTTTCTTGTTTCTTTTCATCTGTTTTTTTTCTCACAACATGATTAATAGTTTTGCATGATTGCACATGTATAACCCATATCAAATTGCTTGCCTCTCTCAAGGGAAGGAGAGAGGGAGAGAATCTGTAACTCAATATTTTAAAAAATCAAGGTTAAAAATTGTTTTTACATGTAATTTTGGAAAAAATGAAATACTAAACAAATAACAAAAAAGTTTAAAAATATATTTGAGTTGTAAAAAGAAAGAAAAAAGAAAGAAGTCCAAACCTTTACTGTACTGCTGCTGACAATAATGGTCATGAAACCAAGGAATTTCAAATTCAGGACATTCCAAACAGACTGCTCTATTAAATTCCATGAGACGGCTGTGAGTTCTTGTATTTAAGAAAGGAGGTAAGTCTGAAATTTAAAATACTAATTAGAATTAAAAATCTAAACATAGCAGCTCATACATTCTATTAACACAGACTATCCCCCTTACCTAGAATGTACTTCCCACTTCCTAGAATCCCTAGTTTCCTTCAAAACTCAGTTCAAATACCTTCCACATGAGACCCTTCCTAACCCCAGATGCTGATGCCAATCCTGCCTCCCCCTTTAAAAATATTCTTATATTTATTTTGTTTATATTTATGTGTGTATATGGTAGCTCCCCTAATAAAATGTAAACCTTTTAAGAACAGAAACCATTTCGTTTTTGTCTCTGAACTGCCAGTACCTGGGACAGGGCCTGGAATTTGGTGAAACCTTATTAAACATTTGATGACAAATCCACCATGTAAATGATACATTTTGTCATAATTTTTTAAGCAAAAAAAGTGAAAAAATAAAGCTCATTTTTATTACAATCTTGTATGTTGGCCTCTTTTGCCCCTCTTTTGAAGGGAGTGTCCTTCAGCAATGTACTCAATGTTGTGTATAAACTATTGTGTGGTCACACAGCTAGCAAACATCAAAGGCAGGATGCCTAAGCATCATTACACCTTGCTGCCTCTTGTATTACTTTAAATTACCATATAGTTAGAAGTGATTAGGACCTCCCACATGTCTTAACACCTTAAATTATATTAAGAAAATTTTTTTTCAGTTCAGCTGGGGCTGGAGCTCTATATACAAAAAATACACAATGGATTTTTTTTAATGTTATAGATAACTCACATTGAAGTTCTAAGTCCAATTTGGCTAGGAATTCAACATTAAATACTGCCTTTATCAGATCTTCTGGAAAACACTCAGCAAGAGCCAATGTAAAGCCAAGAAACACCAAGAGATGAGGTTCAAAGAGACCTGGAAAGAAGGTAAGATTCTTAAAAGAAAACACTCATAAAACTACCAGAATCCTCATTAAAAAAGGTGCAGAGCCCTGGATAACCCATAGATTTTTACACATAGGAAGTTAAAATTAATTACCCAAGAGACTTTTGAAAGGAAAGTGTCACAAAAGGGCAGCCTAGGTAAATGTATGGGAAAATGTATAAATGAGGAGAGTGAGGAGGAGGTGGCACCACTGATGGGGGTGGGGAGGGGATATTGGGGAGGGTGACACTTGGGAGAAGCTACTACACATATTGCTGTGGTCACAGTGGAGCATTTATAGGACTTCTAGCACCAGCTAGTTGAACCACTTCTTTCCCTCTTAGCTGCCTCAGAGGCTGAGTCACTTGTCAACAGCATATGACCCAAGCAGCTATGCCCAGGGGCAGCTCTGATACACATGCACACACATATATGTGTATATATGTGGTATATATGTATATACACACATATATGTATGTGTATGGCACAGAGGATAGAGTGCTGTTCCTGTAGTCAATAAGACTCATCTTCCTAAGTTCAAATGTGGCCTGAGACACTTCCTAGCTGTGTGATCCTGGGCAAGTCACTTAACCCTGTTTCCCTGTTTCCTCCTCTGTAAAACGGGCTGGAGAAGGAAATGGCAAACCACTACAGCATCTCTGTCAAGAAAACCCTAAAGAAGGTCCCAAAGAATCAGACATGACTGAAACAAATGAACAAGTATATGTCTGTGATGTATGTGTAGGTACAAAATGAGAAAACAGAGCTAAGTGATTCTTAAACACCCTCTAACTGGAAAGTTCTAAGTATCCAATACCGCCAGGTAGCAGCAATAAAAAAAACAGTGATTACACATCTATTGAAATAAAACCAGTCCAGAAGAGTAAGGTAACAATTCCAAGCCCTCTTTTTTGTACAAGTCCAATCAAACTAAAAAAGAACTATTGCTTTGATAATGTACTTGTGATTTCCAGGAGAATGTAAACTCCTTGAGGAAAGAAGGAAGTTTTCCATTTTCTCTTTGTACCCCCAGTGCCCAACTGAGTGGCTTGCACATATTAGGTACTTAATAAAAGCCTATTGAATTGAATCTCCTTGATAAGACTACTCCCTCTAGATGGCAGATCACTGTTCCTCTAGCTTCAGGAGTTGCTATAATAAAAAAGCTTCATTTGACAGCTGCTTATTGGTGCCTTTTCAGCCTTTGGATGGCAGACACACAACCCGTTACCCAACATCCTTCCAGCTAGATAAAATCTTACAAAGCTTATATTCTACTGACAGTTTTCAAGATTGTGGGTCACCTCTCTGGCCATCTCCTGTCCATCCTCCACTAAGCGTACAAAATTCCTTCCTACAGAACATTTTTCTCACTGGTTTGACTCCTTGGATTTGGACTTTACCATCAAAAACTTTTCATCAGTAACTCATTATCCCCTCAAGATTTCATCAGCTTAAGTGCTCACACCTCTTCAGGGCCTTCTGCCCCTCTGACTGAAGGGGTAGACCAGGGGTGGGAACTTCATGGAAGTTTGGATTCAGTTAAAGGGCCACACTTGAGGACCTAGAGGGCCACATGTGGCCTGGAGGTCACAGATTTCCCCATCCCTGGGCTAGAGGAAAGGACAAAGAACTCCCAAAGTTTCTGTTTAAAGGCAGTTCAGAACTCCACCAGCTCTTCATTTCCCATCAGCTGCTCTCCTTGAACCAGAGTCTACCATGCCCTCCATCTGGGTACCACTTTCTCTCCCTCCCTCACAACTTTTTAGCTTGCTTCTGTGTGTCTATGTCCCACTCCCACCCTCAGCCCCCATTGCAAGCTCCCTGGAGCAGGGATTGTCTTTTTTTATTTTCTTATTTGCCTCCCCAGCACTTGGCATAGTGTTTGGTAATAGGTGGTACTTAATAAATACTTACTGATTGGCACAGATCTGACCTTGCTCAATAATTCCAGGTGCTCCGTATTACCTCTAGGATCAAACAAATCCTCCTCTACTTGTACTTGAAATCCTTCAAAATTTGGCTCCAACCTACCCTGCCAGTCTTCTTATAAATCGCTTCCCCTTTACATCCTGCACCATCCAGACAGACATCCAGCTGTTCCTCAGAGGATAGGATGTCATCCCTTGCTTGGAATGCCCTCTCTTCTCACTTCCACCTCTTAGAATACCTTGTTACCTTCAAAATTCACTGAAATGACCCCTTGTACGAGACCTCTCCTGTTTCAATCAGCTGCTACCTCCCCCTCATATACAAAAAGTTATCTTCTATTCATTTTATATATATGCTTTATAGACAAAGACATGTGTGCATACACATAAAAAACATATATGTATGTATATGTGTACACATATATATGTATATATACACACACATACTTATATGTACATGTAATGTTTCCCCAACAGAATGTAAACTAAGAAAAGTGACTAAACCATCCAAACCCTATGGCCCAGCAATTCTACTCCGGGACATATAATCCAAGGAAGTGAAAAAAACAGAGACAAAGATCCAGTATATGCCAAAGTATGCATAGTAGCACTCTGTTCACAAAGGAGAGAAAATAAAGAATACTCACTGATGGAGGAATAATAGGGGGAAATATTATTATGTAGTAACTATTAAGGAGCTCCCAGGATTCAGTCTGGGGAAAGTGAGGTCAAAGTTTAAGTCTATCTTCCATCAAATATAACAGAGGCTAGATTCATTGGGAATGAAGAGGAAAGAGTATAGTTTATAATATACATTGAATATGGATAGAAACTGACCCAAACTGATTTTTAGAAGTACTCCACAATGAATTATTTATGATCAGACTTTGTTGTTGATCTTAAAATTGCACAGTGAAAACAATCCCCAACCCAACAGCTCACTTCAACATAATACACCTACTTAAATATGACTTAAGGTGCTGGATGCAAGCTCCAAAGAATTCTTCCTTTTGGGGTGGATCATAGTTAAGGACACTGAAGGGAAGTAATATAGAATGGACTGCCAAAGGATGGATCTGAACAAAAAGAAGAAAGATGTTAAGTTTTAAATATTTATTCAGTAAAGCAACTAGATTAGAGAATCATATACTTGAAGCTGGAAGGGTTCTTAGAGTATATCTAGTACAACTTTCTAAAGAAGCTTGATTTTTAAAAAATCTATAGTCATATGCCACTTATAAAGATGGTGGATTTCCTGGTATATGAATTATCTTTTCCTTCATACTATGATCCATTTAGCCATTTCATTACCTAGTTTTTAACTCCATTATTAGTAACACAAGGATCAGAGAAAATGTGAAATCTGGAAATTAATGTGCATAAAACTTAATAATAGAATTTACAAGTGACAAAGTTCTCTCAGAATTATACTAGATATATCCAAATACTCCAGTAGACCTACGATGTCATCAATTCAGGATTTCCCTCCAATGAGGAAGATTTCATCGTGTCCACAAATGAAAAATAAACAAAATATACTGCTAACATTTGCAATACTTAATACTTTTACACAATCAGATTATTAGGCAAGTGGAAGAGGATTTTTTTTAACTTTTAATAGTCAGGACTTACTGTGCTTCAATACAATTATTTTATTCAAGTCAACAATTCTCATATCCAGAGTAAAACTGTATCTTACAAAATGACAGATTAAAACCATAGTATCTCAAAAACCAAAGATAATGTCAAATTTTCAATAGGAAAAGCCATCCTTTTAAAAAAAATACACACTAGAAAATGACCTTAATTTAGCAATTTATATTGAATTTTGAAGGTGCAAATAAAAAAGGCAAAAATGACTGAGATTTTTAAAAGTGAGAACTAAAATTTGTTTTACTATGCTCTGAAATGTAGTCATTTCAAGACATCTAAAGGTATCATGCTAGAAGTTTTTATGTTCATCTCATCTACCATTAATATATAGCCTGATTTGAGATTTCACCTTGACATAAATGATCCAGTCTCCAGAAATGAATCCCATTGCACATTGTACATTTATATCACCAAGCAACACTTTAGTTGAAAGGAATGGTTTTTATGTTCATCTTTATAGGTTGAATGCTACCCAAAAGAATGTAAACTCTTTGAGGCAGAAAACATTTTATTTTTGTCTTTGTATCCTCAGAGCTTAATGGACTGGGTAGGATTTTCTTACTCATCTTTCTTACCTCATGAAGACACTCAGGAAATTCTTGAGTACTCAAAAGTCACTGGACCACCTACATTCTTTTCCATGTTCAACAGCTGTTTGGCTACTGATGTGTAACCATATGATAAAGTGACTGTTATTAGATTCTCAAAATCATCACCATGGCAGGTAAGGGCTGGACCTGAGAAAGTCAGTCTAATTGCTAACAGCAGAAGATGGAGAACCAAACCAGAAATTAGAGAATGACTTCAATTGTATCACAAGGATTCAGGACGGCTCTACTCCATACACCACGCAAAATCCTGTAATCATACTTCTAATAGTTAATAGAATATGTATACTACTAGTACCAATAGGAGCTGTGATATTATTATGAGGAACTATGGTGTGGGCATACAGATCCGACACAACTAATCTATAACTTAGAGGCACACAGAGGTCATGGTTTACCCAGGTTGGCAGTGGGATTTGACTCAAAGCTCAACATTCCACTGATTACAATTCACTCTCTACTAGATTACTGACACGAGCTTAACTTTAAACATTGAAATTCAACTAGTACCTTATTGATGTGCTGGACTGTCACAGAAGCTATCTTGTCAAGCATTGGAGCACTAAAGTAGTTAGCCTTGACCATAAAAACTGATAAGTTGGCAACGTTTCTGTATGTGATTTGGTCACTCAAGCGTTGCAAGGTAACAACTGTTTCTTCAAGAAGTTCTTCCTCAAACCATTCTCCTTGAACATATTTAAGTTCTTCCCACAATTCATTCAAATCACTGGCTTGTTGTAATCTCTGATAACCAAAGGCATTTAATTGTGGAAGAAGACTAATATTTTTCTGACAAACACTGTCCAGATACGAACGGTCATGTCGAATCCATATTGAAAGAGATGATGCAAAAGTATTGAGATCACTTAAACTACATTGTGGTAAAATGGATTCCACCCGGGAAAGCCCTGATTCATCCAAATGAGGAAAAGGAAGCTTGGCAATAACACGGACCAGCATAGAAATTTCAGTAGGTATAAAATTATTTCTCAAATGGCTGTAAAAAAAAATAAGAAAAAGGACATAACCTCCATTATAAAAAAATAAGAAAAAAAGGGACAAAAACACATAAATTACATTAGACTAAAACAAGACATTTATTAAATGAGAAACAGTTCATTGTTGTCATCTATTATTCTATCCAATGGAAAGTAAGCACCTTGAAGGGAAGGATTGTTTCATTTTTGTTACCTTGTCTAAAGTAATGAATAAGTGGTAGCTGAATTAAATCACACATTATATCTCAACTAGATAAGTGGTATCAAACTCAGATAGAAATGGGCCCACTGAACCATAACTAAGGATCTCTTCTGGGGCACATGCTGACTTAGAAAACCATGCATTAACATTATCTATGTTCTATTGTATTTTTTAAAATTTTTTTGTGACATATTTCCCAATTATATTTTAATCTGATTTGGGCTGACTAAGGTAACCAATTTGATTAGATTATGTGGTGGCACAGATTGAAAATACAAAGAAATTTAAGAAGGAAGAAGATAAAAATAAAACAATAATGGGTCATCGAAAGAAATCAGAGATTCATTTGTGGGGGGAAGATGGCTTTTTTTCTACTCAAAAAATAGAAGACGGCTTTTAGGATCAAGAGAGATGTGCTTATGTACAGAAAAGATTTCTAAATAAATTTTCTTAAAAAATCTAAACTACATAAGAAACTGTTAATTTTTTTTTAAAAAAAGTAATTCCAAATTTGAAAAGACAAAGCGGCAGAGTGAACAGAGACAGACAGGCTTGGAAGAAGGAAGACTCTGGGTTGGGTCCAGCCCAGCCTCAGACACATACTAGCTATGTAACCCGGGGAAGTCGCTAAATCTCTTGTATCCCTGGCAACTCACTAAAACTATTAATTGCAGAACAGTTTAAGATCTGAATGAGTAGAGGGAATTTCTGCACCAGGAACGCTCTAAAGCAATGAAATCAGGTCCAGATGAAAAAGAAAAAAGAAATAAAAAGCTTTCCAATCTAGTTACAATTAAGCAGTATTAACAGATAATTTTCAGGAACTATATATATGGGCAATAATCATTTTTAAAATGTGCGACCATGTTAATAAAAGAAATGCAAGGCAAAACAATGCTGAGGTACCAGCTTTCATCTACCAACTTGGTAAAAAATAAGTAACATCAATAACACTCAATGTTCAAGTTTGGCCCTAAAGAAGATGAAAAGACAGTCCCCCTGCTCATCCATACAAAGTGAGAGGTCCATAATTATGGAACACTGAAAACAATAATTATTTCTTTTACTTGATGGCTGACTTTGAAGAATTTTTTTTCTCTTCTGCTTAAAAAAATTCTTTGTTATGAGGGATGACTCTAAGAACAAGAAAAATAAGGAGACAGGAAAATCGGGCAATATAAAAACAAAAGATATCAACAAAACCTGATTTTAAAAACTCTGTGATGGCAAGATTGTGGATAAACATATACTCATTCATTGCTAATGGAATTGCAAATTTGTAGGATTTTTTTTTTGAAAATCTGGAAATCTGTGGCAAAAACTCAAAAACATACAAAGAAACAAAAACCTAACCCAAAAACAAAAATGTACCCAAAAGTTCTATTTTTTTTGCCACCTAATAATTCTAATGTTTAGATATACTCCCTGCAAATTTTATCAAAAACAAACAACAAAGGCAGGTAGTTCAAAGACTTTCATAGCCTTATTATTTTTTTTTACCGAAGAATATCCAAAAATAAGTAAACTGATAGAATGATGTAACAAAATGTTATCACATAATTACGACCAACAAGTATGAGGAATGTAAGAAAATCTAGAAGACCTTTGTGAAAGAATATTAAGTATAAAAAAAAGCTAGAAGAGCAAAGTGCCTACTATGACCACACTAAGGAAAATTAAATGAAAACAGAGACTCCTGATGGAGAGTTAAGTGACTAAGAAAGTTAAAGACATTTTATAAGCTGAAGTTAAATTAACTTAAATGCAAATAGTAACAAAGTGAAGTCAGTCTGATATACAGTTGTCGAATATTACATTTATAAGAAAATTTTTTAAAAAATCAAGAAATCAGATCTGCTTGGGAGTAAGCCCTGAATCTCTTACTGCACGGCAACCAAGGCCTGACAAAACACACCAATCACAGAATATTGTCCAGGACAGGTGAGGAGTTGAGGAGTCATCAGTTTGACCCAATATGAATCACAGAACTCCAGGAACCACCTAGTCAGAACCCTTAAAAGTTGGAATAATTATTTTCTTATTTTCACATCATTATTTTATAATATTCATAAGAAATAATATTATACCTTAAAGGTCCTCAGGGTGACCATATTTTTAATCCCAGTAGATTCTGCCCTCAAAATGAGACGTCACATTTGAATACAGCTAAACTGCCAAAATGAAAACTAAAACAAACAATTTTATTTTAAACTTACCTAAGTAGGAATTTTCTGAGACTCTTAATAAACTCTGAATTATGAAACTGCAAGTGAATCAAGGCTGTGGTTATCTTTGCCAGTTCCACTGGTTTATAGACATGCAAGTATTTGTGTAAGACAGAAGCAATTCTGAAAGCAATGTCAAACAATGATCATTATAATAAATTCTTCATTTTTGGCAGCTTATATTAGATAACCAATAACCAGAAAAGTATCTTGAATTCAGAGCTAATCCCAAACCGAATGTTGCCAATTAAACTCAATTCCTCCAGTCAGCAATCTTTACCAGTTACTACTAAGCAACACAATTGATTGCTTTTCCCCCTCTACTCCCAGGCATTTCTCTGATAAATATGATCAAAAGCATTTAGGTTGCCCCAAAACAAGCATGATGAGAGAGAAAAGAAAGATATAAATAATCAACAACCATATAATAAAGAGCTGATTCCATTTAATTAACATTAAACAAACTATATATTTTCTCTTGTTCTAAATTCTTTTATTTAATTAAAGAGATAAGTGTGCATGAAAATGTCAAGGTCATGACCTAGTAGATAATTAATGGAAACTCAAAGTCTGTGTGGCCATGAATTTCCTTTAATAAGAACCAATATTTTGAAAATTAGTGCCTATGTCTTTTGTTCCTCTATATTTTCCTACATTATGATGTTCTTTTTGGATCTAAAAGCATCTATAAATCAGGAAATTATGGTATAATTGCTGCTGTTCTCTACTATGCAAAAGAAAAAGGGCAGTTCTTCACATGCCTTTGAACATACAAAAAGGGTTGTACTAAAGTACATGTATTTTTCTTGAAATCTTAGTAAAAGGACAATTCAGTTATAGTAGCAGAAATTAAAAAGAAAATTACTCCCACATGCACAAAAATATTTGTAGCAGTTCTTTTTGTGGTGGCCACAAACTGGAAATCGAGGGAATAATCATCAGCTGGGGAATGGCTGAGCAGGTTGTGGTACATGAATGTATGCAATACTATTGTGCTATAAGAAATGATGAACAGGAGGACCTCAGAAAAACCTGGGAAGACTTATCTGAACTGACTCTGAGTGAAGTGAGCAGTCAGGAGAAGACAGCCACAGCATGCAAGGACTGTTTTTAACAGACTTGGCCCTTCAGAGCAATGCAAGGACCTAAAACATTTCTAAAGGACTCATGATGCAAAATGCCATCCATATCCAGAGAAAGAACTGTGGAGCTGGAACGCAGAATGAAGCAGACTCTTTTCTTCTTTGTTAAGTTTTGGTTTTCTCGTGGTTTCTCCCATTCATTTTAATTCTTCTATGCAACATGACTAACACGAAAATGTATTTAATAGGAACATATGTGTAGAACCCATATAAGGTTGCATGCCATCTTGGGAAAGGAGGTGGGAGGGAAGGGGAGAAAATTTGGAACTTATGGAAGTGATGGTTGAAAACTGAAAACAAATAAATTTGGGGAAAAAAACACAATCAAATTAACAATAAAAAAACTTAAAAGAAAATTACTTTTCAATCAGATACAAATCTTTGCAATTCATTTCTTCCATTGTGACCACTACGGCTAATGCTTGTTGACTGGTCAGTTCATCCATCATCATTTGGAGAGATGACATAAGCCTAGAAAACAGAGGAAAAAGTTGAAAACGCTGAAAAGTTGACAATTCTCCAAAATTGGAAGGGGAAAATTTTTCAGAAAAAAGGAAAGAAATAAACTTCTTCCTAAGAAAAATTCATGAATATTTTAAAAAATACAAATTGCCCAGATTAACAGAGGAGGAAATTGAATACTTAACCAACCCCATCTCAGAAAAAGAAATTGAACAAGCCATTAATGAACTCCCTAGGAAGAAATCTCCAGGACCAGATGGATTCACAAGTGAATTGTATCAAACATTTAAAGAACAGTTAATTCCAATACTATATAGACTATTTTTGAAAACTGGGGAAGAAGGAGTCCTCCCAAATTCTTTCTATGATACAAATATGGTTTTGATATGCAAACCAGGAAAAGACAAAACAGAGAAAGAAAATTATAGACCAATTTCTCTAGTGAATATAGATGCAAAAATTTTAAACAAGATTTTAGCAAAACGAATACAGCATCTTATCATGAGAATAATACATTATAATCAGGTAGGATTCATACCAGGAATGCAGGGCTGGTTCAATATTAGGAAAACTATTAGCATTATTGATCACATCAACAACAAAACTAACAAAAATCACATAATTATCTCAAAAGACGCAGAAAAAGCTTTCGACAAAATACAACACCCATTCCTATTAAAAACACTGGAGAACATAGGAATAAAGGGAACTTTCCATAAAATAATAAGCAGTAGCTACCTAAAATCTTCAGCAAGCATTATATGCAATGGGGATAAGCTAGATGCATTTCCAATAAGATCAAGGGTGAAATAAGGATGTCCATTATCACCACTATTATCAATATGGTACTAGAAATGTTAGCGGTAGCAATTAGACAAGATAAAGAAATTGAAGGAATAAAAATAGCCAAAGAAGAAACTAAATTATCACTCTTTGCAGATGATATGATGATATACTTAGAGAATCCCAGAGATTCAAGTAAAAAACTACTTGAAATAATAAACAACTTTGGCAAAGTTGCAGGTTACAAAATAAACCCACACAAATCTTCTGCATTCCTATATATTAGCAACAAAGTCCAACAGCAAGAGATAGAAAGAGAAATCCCATTTAAAGCTAGAGTAGACACTATAAAATACTTAGGAGTTTACCTGCCAAAACAAACCCAGGGATTATATGAACACAATTACAAGACACTTTTTGCACAAATAAAGTCAGATTTAAGTAAGTGGAAAAACATCAGTTGTTCATGAGTAGGCCGAGCTAATATAATAAAAATGACAATTCTACCTAAATTAATTTACTTATTTAGTGCCATACTAATTAAACTATCAGATAATTATTTTCTAGAGCTGGATAAAATAATATCAAAATTCATTTGGAAGAACAAAAGGTCCAGAATATCACAGGGACTAATGAAAAGAAATGCTTGGGAAGGTGGCCTAGCGCTACCAGACCTCAAATTGTATTATAAAGCAGCAATCATCAAAACCATTTGGTATTGGCTAAGAAACAGAGGGGTAGACAAATGGAATAGACTTGGCACTCAAGACACAGTAGGCAAGGAATATAGCAACCTCCTGTTTGATAAACCCAAAGACCCCAGCTTCTGGGATAAGAACTCACTGTTTGACAAAAATTGCTGGGAAAACTGGCTAACAGTGTGGCGGAAATTAGGCATAGACCCATGCCTGACACCATACACAAGAATGAAGTCCAAATGGGTACATGATTTAGGTATAAAGATTGATACCATGAATAAACTGGAGGAGCAAGGAATAGTGTATTTATCAGATTTATGGAGAAGGGAAGAATTTTTTACTAAAAAAGTGATAGAAAGCATTATGAAATGCAAGATGGATAATTTTGATTACATTAAACTGAAAAGTTTTTGCACAACCAAACCTAATGCAACCAAAATTTGGAGGGATGTAGTAAATTGGGAAAAAATATTTACGGCTAAGCTCGGGGATAAAGGCCTCATTTCTAGAATATATAGAGAACTGACTCAAATGTATAACCATACAAGTCATTCCCCAATTGATAAATGGTCAAAGGATATGAACAGGCAATTTTCAGAGGAAGAAATTAAAGATATCTATAATCATATGAAAATATGCTCTAAATCACTTTTGATTAGAGAGATGCAAATGAAAACAACTCTGAGGTACCAATCACACCTATAAGATTGACAAACATGACAGAACAAGACAATGATAAATGCTGGAGAGGATGTGGGAGAGTTGGAACACTAATTCATTGTTGGTGGAGCTGTGAGCTCATCCAATCATTCTGGAGAACAGTTTAGAACTGTGCCCAAAGGGCTACAAAAATGTGCATACCCTTTGACCCAGAAATATCGCTACTAGGATTGTATCCAAAAGAGATCATAAAAATGGGAAAGGGTCCCACATGTACAAAAATATTTATAGCAGCACTCTTTGTGGTAGCTAAAAACTGGAAGTTAAGGGGATGCCCATCAATTGGGGAATGGCTGAATAAATTATGGTATATGAAAGTAATGGAGTACTATTGTGCCATAAGAAATGATGAACAAGAAGACTTCAGGGAGGCCTGGAAGGACTTATATGATCTGATGCTGAGCGAAAGGAGCAGAACCAGGAGAACTTTGTGCACAGCAGCAACCACAGTGTGTGAGAGTTTTTTCTGGTAGACTTGGAACTTCGTAATAACGCAAGAACTTATTAAAAAAAAAAATCCCAATGGTGGTTTTCTAAGGCAAAATGCCTTCCACACTCAGAGAAAGAAATATGGAAGTCATTCGCATAATGTAGCAGATCATGTTTGTGTGCGTGTGGGTTTTAGAGTATTATGTTTTGATTTGTTATATGATTTCTTCCATTTATTTTAGTTCGATTACATAGCATGACTATAGTGAAAATGTACTCAATAGGAAAGTATATGTAGAACCTATACAGAATTGTGTGCTGTTGTAGGGAGGGAGGGGGGTTGTGGGGGGTAGGTGTGTGGGGGGAATAAAATCTTAATTTTAAGGTAGTGATTGTAGAACATTAAAAAATAATAATAAAATTAAATAAGAAATTCTCAAGAAAAAAAGAAAAATTCAACGGATAATCTCATCTCTATTGTTTTTATTCATATAGTTGGAGAAGGATAGGAATCAATCATTATCTCAGAAAGAAAACAACTACAGTAATGTACAATAGAAATTAAAACTTGTGTATCTTCTAATTTTATAAGTCTCCCTATAAGTCAACAAGACATGTTTTATATTAATACCTTAAAAATTGAAGAACAAGGCTTAGGATGTTGAAATAGAATGAAATAAGGAAATTATTCAATGTGAGCTGGGTAAGTGTAGCAAGTAATTCTACAAATTATGAACAGATATGCCTATTATGCCTGAATGTCAATACTTGCAGAGAAATCTTAAATGCTGGAACCATTCTAATAATACGGAAGGAAAATCTGAATATGAAAAGTCTATTTTGGTCACCATCCAAGAGACTTAGTTAATGAAGCATCAAAAGATTCCATTTACATTTTAAGACCTCCTATAAGGCAGTTCCAGAGCGTGGGCTTGGAAAACATCTGTTCCTGTTTTGTCTTTCATGTGCAATGCCCTCTCTAATTATCTCTGCCTATATCCAAATTCTACCCCAGGTCAAGCACCACCTCTTCCAAAAAGGCTTTCTTAACTATTCCAATCTACACAGATGTCCCTTCCTCTGAACTAAATATTTATTGTCTATGGCATACAATATAATATTTAATTATCCATTTTACTGTTATTTCAAAGTTTACTTGCACATTCTTATCTCCTCAACAACAGCACAAGTCCCCTGTGTTTTCTATTTCTCCTACATCCCAAACAATACTCCCACCACTTTACACAAATAGAGAATGTCAAACAACAACCAAATCACCCTGTTGAATGAATAGAAGAACTCGGGCATAATTTCATTTAAGCATAACATTCTCACTTCTCTGTCTTCTCCTAAGACTAGATTGGCCTCCCTGTTTCATCTTGGTCCACTCTTTCCCAGCACACAAAGATAGAAATTCTCTTTCCTCCAAAAAAATCCTCCTTGCTTGCTAAACTTAAAAAGGAATGCTGAATGGCCCTCTACAAGGTCAATTCCTATTACAAACGTTTCAGTGCCATACCAATCAAATGATTAAAAAATTACTTTATAGAGCTAGAAAAAGTGGTAACAATTCATCTGGAAGAACAAAAGCTCAAGGATATCAAGGGTATCAATGGGAAAAGAAAGCAAAAGAAGATGGCCTAATCATACCAGATCCCAAACTGTATTATAAAGTGGTAATAATCAAGAAAATCTGATACTGACGAAGAAGCAGAGTGGGAGATCAGTGTAACAGATTAGGGGTAAATGACATTATAGCAAGTGAATATAGTAATTTAGTACATGATAAACCCAAAGATGCAAGCTTTGGAAACAAAAACTCATTATTTGCCAAAAACTGCTGGGAAAACTAGAAAACAGACCGACAGAAACTAGGTGTAGAACAACATTGCAACTGTATACCAAGATAAGGTCAAAATGGGTACATGATTTACACATGATACCATAAGCAAATTAAGAAAACATGGAATAATTTATCAGTCAGATTTATGAATAGGGGAAGAATTTAAGATACAAGAAGATGAAGACATTACAAAATATAAAACAGATAATTTTGATTATGTAAAATTAAAAAGTTTTTGCACAGACAAAACCAATGCAAAACCAAAATCATACTTGCAACAAGTATCTCTGATAAAAAGGCCTCATTTATCAAATACATAGAGAACTGAGTCAAATTTATAAAAATATAAGTCATTTCCCAGTTGATAGTCAAAGAATATGAACAGGCAGTTTTCAGACAAAGAAATCAAAACTATCTATAGTCATATGAAAAATGCTCTACAGCAAAACTGATTAGAGAAATGCAAATTAAAACAACTCTGAGGTACCACCTCATACTTATCTTACCCACCCTATCCAAAAAAGGAAAATGTTGAATGTTGGAGGGGATATGGGAAAACTGGGACACTAATGCACTGCAGGTGGAGTTGTGAACTGATCCAACCATTCTAGAGAGCAATTTGGAACTATGCCCAAAGGGCTATAAAATTGTACATATAACTTCAATCCAGCAATACCACTGCTACATCTATATTCCAAAGACATTCAGGAAAAGTAGAAAAGGACCTATTTGTACAAAAATATTTATAGCAGCTATTTTGTGGTAGCTAAAATTTGGAAACAGAAAGGATGCCCATCAATTGGCTAAACAAAACTGTGGTATATGATTGCAATGGAATATTATTGTGCTATAAAAAATAGGCAGGATGATTTCAAAAAAACCTGGAGAGTCTTACATCAACTGATGCATGAAGTGAACAGAAACAGGAGAACATTGTGAACAGAACCAGGAGGACATTGTGACAGAACCAGGAGGATATTGTGAACAGAACTAAGAGAACACTGTAAACAGAATCAAGGGGACATTGTAAACAGAACCAAGGGTACATTGTGAACAGAACCAGGAGGACATTGTGACAGAACCAGGAGGACATTGTGGTCAGAACCAGGAGGACACTGTACACAATAACAGCAATATTGTTCAATACAGAACTGTGAATGACTTAACTATTCTCACCAATACAATGATCCAAGACAATCTCAAAAGACTCGTGATGAAGTATACTATCTGCCTCCGGAGAAAGAACTGATTATTATTTGAATACAGACTGAAACATGCTATTTTTCATTTTCTTTCATTTTTCTTCTTTTATTTGACTCTTCTTGTACAAAATGACTAACATGAAAATGTTTTACATAACTGCACACAGATAACTAATATCTGAACTATACTGTCTCAGGGAGGGAGACAGGAAGAAGGGATAGAATTTGGAACTCAAAACTTTAAATCAAAATGCTTAAATATTAAAAAAAAAAGGAACAGGTAGTTTCACTGCAGCAGTTAAGAAATTAAATGTCCTTTAGTATTGTGGAAAAAGCACTGTATTGGGATTTAGAAGATTAGGAGTTGAATGATGGCTTGGCTATCTGTATAAACAAGGACAATTATAGGGTAACTTCAAACTTCTTTCTGATTTAGTTTTCTTGTCTTTAAAATGAGGCAGCTAGATTTGATGATTCTTATTGTCTCTCAATGGTCTAAACCCTGTGATTTATCCCTATATATAGATATCAGTATATATATTAATTTAATATATAGATACAGTCATGTAATATGGAGCAGATGTTCTAATTCTAACAAAACTGCAAATAAAACTAAAATTTAAAATAAAATAATTATAAAAACTTAATGACACTCTCAAATACCAATAAACTATACAAATAAATCCCAAATAAAACCATAAAATTTGAACTACCTATAATTTTATTTTAAAGAAAAAATAATGAAAGCTAAACTAACCAGAAAATGGCAATAATTTATTTGCTCTAGACTGACTTTATACTCATAATCTAAAAACAATGTATTGCAACATTAATGAAATATTTGAATTTAATTTTTTTATTTGTCTTTCTGTAAGTATTGATACCTATTTCAGTGCTTGGTCAATTGGTAATTCTTGATAGTAGGAGGCAGGAACCAAGTCTAGTTCATATATGCATATCATGCCACACACACAGAAACACAACAGTGTGCTGTGAAAACAGTAAAAACCATTGTTTGGTGCTGAGTATGATAAGAGAATTGGGAATGTTTGATTTCCAGGGCTCAAAGGTCTTGTGCAGCATTATGTTCATGAAAGAAAAGGATCACATATTTAGGGCTGGAAAGACTTTAAAGGTTATCAAGTCCATACCCCTCATTTTAAAGATTAAGAAATGAAACCTAGGGATCTTGATTTCCCTAGGGGTAGGAAACTACACGTTGCCCTCTAGGTCCTCAAGTGTGGCCTTTTGAATCCAAACTTCACAGAATAAATTCTCTCAATAAAAGGATTTTTTTTTGTCAATAAAAGCAAAGTATATTTTAAAAATATTCTAGTACAGTCTTTTTATAGGACTGTCAGTGGACAGTAAAATGAAGTAATAAGGGAGAAGAAAACTTGGAGAAGAATTTGAGTAGTACTTTGAAAGAGACAATTGAGGTGAGACAGGGATGATTCTTTGTTTTAACATTCAGTTTCTTTACCTTGAATCGTGTTCTGTGGTGGTTAAGGACTATCCCCAGGGTTCTACATTGGTCTGGCTTATGCCACATGTTTCCACACATACAGAGTGCCTGGCGCTGCCTGGCTGACTGGTCCTGTTGGACCGGTTCTTGGCTCCTATTCTTGGGTTGTGACAGTACGATTCCAAGAAGCTGCAGCTTCTGTTCTGTTCTGTTTAGTGGCCATATTCTGGTAAACCGGCTTTGGCAGACGATCTAAACCAGGCTGAGGGTACTTGATGGGCCTCAAAACTGTCAGTAAGTTAATGTGGGGTCTACCCCAAGGATGTGAAGACTTGTTCAGTGGAACAGACAGATGTGAACAGTTTGTTCGGAAACAGGTGCCATGGAGCACTTGGAGCCTGGGAACACATCAAAGAAGTCAAGGTCAACCACTGCATCCTGCGCCATCACCAGTTGACTTCTGTCTTGCCACTGGTCTCAGTGGTTACAGGTTAGTGATGAGGCAGCATGTACAGAAACACTGGAGGCTGCAGTCACAACCCTGCACATAAGGTGGCCCAGAACACAGGCTTCTCAATGGACTGAAGCAGCAGCGGGATTTGGCAGCCCCCTGGGGATCTGACCAGTTTGTTTAAGGACTTCACTGCTCACCCCTTTTATAAAACGATTTGTTTTGTGAAGTTTGGATTCAGTCAAAGGGACATACTTCAGGGCCGAAAGGGCTACATGTGGCCTCAAGGCTGCAGGTTTCCCACCCCTGCAAGGTCACACAAATTACTACTTGAACCAAGATTTAATCTCACGTCCTGTGACTCCAAATCCAGCATTCCTTCCACCGTTCCATGTTATCCTCCCCATGGAGGCCAGGAACACAGAAACAAACTAAATTCTTACATCCCCAGGAAAGCCCCCAATGGAAGCAGAAACCAAAGAGTGATTTTTTTCTGAGATGATCCCAAGACTAAATCCAAGGTGTGCAAACCCAGAGTTTCAATTCCAAGCCATCTTGATGTCTATGTGGCTAAAACTGAAGCTCTGGGTTTATATAAACCAGGATCAATGTTGGGGACTCTTTACACATCAGGCTTTGACTTGTTCTTGCTTGAGATCACAAGAATACGGCTGCTAGTAATGTCTCCATAACAAAAGCAAAACTGGCCCTCATTTCCCATGCATGCATTCTAGATAACAAAACATCAAAAATAGGCTTTGTTTAACCCAACGGGAAACACAAAGGATGTTTGTGCAAAGTACCAAGTCCATTAATAGACATGGTAACTCTCCCATCTCTAGTGGGCTTCATCTTTCCAAGAAACCTGAACAATCATATAGTGTAATAATACTGCTCTGGGGGTGAGGACCACCCCAACACAGACAAAAGAACCAGAGTTGCTAGCTTTCTTTAAATACCCTTCCTCCTGTGAACATAGTATAGGAAGGGCCCATTCAGGGAAAAATACTCCTTTGATATTTTCCATCACATATTTGTCACATCCTTGCATAGGCAGTATTTGATCAACACTTACTTAGTAATTAGTCTATAGATAAACAGTGGAAAACGATGTCTGAAATACATTTCTATAATTACAAAAAACCCAACATTGCTTTCTGCTTACCTCTACAACATAACTGGGCTTCCTGCTTGCCCTCTCAAACTGAGAGGTGAAACTTAAAATTTAAATATCCATATTTTCCCAGAGAAAGAAGCAAAGCATCTTCAGATCGACTTACTGTTTCTCTTCCACTGGTCCAGCCAAAGGTCCCAAGGCAACAAATAATTTTATGAAGTAAGCAGGATCAGAGTAACCTGTAATCATTTTAGAAAGCTTCTCTCTGGCTAATACTTGGAATGGAAAATTACTATACTGCAGAGACTGGTATAGTGCAAAAATAAAGCTGATGGTATCCAAATTCAGACAAGCAGTATTGCTGATGAACACAGAATTGCACTTCTCTAATAACGGGTGATGATTATATCGAATATTTTGGAGAAATCGTACTACTCTTATTGAAGTATTAAACTGGGAACTGTCCATTGTATCTAACAGAAGATCTGCTTTGTTCAGAAGTCGTTCACAAAAATTCTGTGAGATAACAGAAGATGTGTTCACCATTAAGACCGACAATGTCCTAAAAAGTAAAGAGATTTTTTTTTAAGCATTACATTGTTTTAAGACACACAATCCTTTCTTTAAAAAGAATGATCATATTTGAAGAAAAATGGGAAAAATATTATAGACATAACATAATGGAATGGTCACATTAAAAAAAAACGCACACGTAAAATCAAATCTAAAACAAGAAAAGTTGAAATGATATTTTATTGGGTTCCTGAAATGCCTCATTTTTTTCCCTCAGCATTTCTGTGACTGTAGTTGGTATTTATGTATCCCCAATACCAAAGCACAGTAAAATAGTCCCATTTTAGTGTGTTTAAAAGTGAGTTTCCCACTAATTAAAAAGCAACAAGAAAGATACCAATACCTTCAATGTCATTTTGTTGACTTTTTAGAATACGCTGATCTAAGTATGAGGCAGTATTCAACATGAAATAGTCTTGGTTTTATTTGTGTTATTATTGTGCAAAATAACAATAGCAGCTAGTGTTTATGTAGCGCTTTAAAGTTTGTAAAGCATTTTACATGTTTACTCATGTGATCCTCACAACAACTAGATGAGGTAAGTGCTATTATTACCCCCATTTTACAGAAGAGGGAACTAAGGCAGACAGAGTACGTTAAGTGACTTGCCCAGGGTCACATAGCTAATAAGCACCTGAGGCTGGATTCAAACACAAGTCTTCCTGACTCCAAGTCCAGTGCTGTTTCCACTGAGCTATGTAATTTCTCTTTACAGGAAGGTGCCACAGCATAGGGAAAAGGATGCTGGATGTCCAGTCAGAAAGACCTGGGTTCACATACTTCCCTGACATTTCTTAGTAGAGTGAATTGCTATCCAGTAAGTTAATTACTACATCTGAGTCTCGGTTTCCTTATATGTTATCTGGGTGTGATAAACCTACCTCCCAGGGTTACTGAGTGATTCAGATGAGATACTTACGTGTAAAGCATTTCACAAATTTTAAAGAGCTATATAAATGTCAGTTCTCACCACTGTCATTTTTTAATAAAAAAAACTATTTTCTATAATATAAAAGATTTTTTAAAATTTCTACCAACTCAGGCATGTGCTGGTCACAAAACTCAGATCTCAGAATCTTGGGCAACACTTTTAAAAATATTAATTTCAATAGGTCCATAAATGGAAAAAAATCTCATCATTATTGGGTGAAGTAGGATAGAGAGGTAAGTTACTTTAAACAAAAGGCAACTGATAAATACGATCAGCTATATTTGAGTCAATCATCATAAGAAACAAGTGAGAAGGTTGAGGGTCAGAACAAGTATCTATTGATAACAACTGCACAACATCTAAAGGAAAAAGTCTGAAAAAAAAAATCTAATGGCATCATAAAAATTTGGTACTTCCCTTTCTTCAGTTACAATGACATCAAATGAATGAAGGTTGATAACCACTCTTAGCTCTTAATCATTTCCATGGTTGTGCCTTTTACAATCTCTCTCTTATCAGAATAAACTGCAACTCTGTCACTTATTTACCAACAATTAAGAACAGTAAATCCTGTGTCTCAAAAACTGTTCATTTAAGGCACTCCCTTCCATCTTAATTCTTGGCTTGGTGCTTATTGCCACGCTAAAAATCACCACTTCCACCTTCCTTTCACATACTTACTTTTCCCTTGGTCTCAATCTCCTCAAGTCTCCCTCTAGTTTTCCTACTGCTTATCAAAACTAGAACAAAGAAAGCTGAGCATTTTCAGTACAGTCTTTTTAGTCTATTACAAAAATAGATGAGAGAAAGTTTACTAGACCAAACATTCTATAAAGGCAAGGAACAGTGTCATTCCACATATTCTTCACAAGCCCCACAATGCTTAGAATAGTAAATGGTAGACCCAACTTAATAATATTTGTTGAAGTGAAAGGACAGGAAGTTGAAGGAAGTTCAAGTAACCCTCAGGGACTACTTTTTAATTAACAGAAAAGTCACACCGACCAACAAAAGTAACAACTCTTCTTTGTCAATTTTAAAAAGATCTATTTCCAGATGGAATAAATGAGAGATACAATGTGATGGTAAATTATATACACTTTGGCTGTGTGAGATTTATTTTGATCTCTTTGGATTTGGCTGAACTGAATTTCACTATTACCATCTTTTACCTTAAGTCCTGCACTGAATCCAAGTTCCTGTTTAAAATGTCAGCTATTTTTCCCATTAAAGGACTGTTATACATCTGTTGGTCCCCAAGGCAGCTGGAGAATTTTGACAGCAATTTAAAGTCAAACCTATTGTATGAAACACACAAGAAATAACATTAGTAATAACCTTTACATAAAGCAGATAACCCAAAACTTAGCAAACACAAAGCAATCACTTTTGCTCATCAGTGATTAACTTCTACATTTTTTAAAGAGCTAGGACAATTTCAATTCACAGTTATGTATTAAAAAGTAAAATAAATTCATCTAAAAATACCCCACATTTGCAGTTATGCACCTTTTCTACTTGATACGATATTAACAGAAAATTCAAACTTCTAACTCAGTTTTAAAAGCAAACAATGACCTACTCTATCACACCACACTCACATATTCAATTATTTAAATGGATCTCTGACCTCAATGGTGGGATACTCTATTATTCTAGAAAAAGCTATTTTTGAAGTTAGGACAAGCTGTATTTATTCTACCACAAGAGGAATACTGCCTTGTAATATTTTAAAGCAGCAGTTCTCAAAATGTAGTCCATGGACTGAAGACCTGAAAAATTCCACCCAATGTGCTATGATTGGTTGTTTTTTTATTCAATTCAGTAAGTGTCTGAATTGAACTGACTTGGTTGCCACAAAGAAAGATGAACAATCTCTGGTCTTTTATAAACAATGTCAACCTTCTGTAGGTGTAGGATAAGCTAAGGCCCTTTCAGGGGGTGGATGAGGCCAATACCATTTTCATAGTAATACTAACATGTTTTAATTTTTAATACAGTAAATATTGATAGATATGGTCCACACAAAAGTTTTTGGGGTCCTCAGTAATTTTTAAGAATACAAAGAAACCTGGAGACCCAAAAGTCTGGTAACCACTACTTTAGATTATGTACCAATAGAAAAATATTCATTTTTTAAAGGTGGCTTTAAAAAATGTTTGCTTCTCAAATTATGGACAATGAGAAGTTAATATTCATTGGACATGCACATGACAGAGAGATAGCATGTATATGTTTAATAACTAGCACTGGCTAGTATTTTTATATAAGTGCTTTAATATGCAAAGACCTTTATGCTATCTCATTTGAGGTACAGACTGACATCATTAGATTTTTGCACATGGCCAAGAATTGGTATTTTAAGTTATTACTTAGTATTAGTTTGAAAAAAATGTTTCCTGACACAAGAAGAAAATACTATGGCAGAAAGTGGTCATTACATTATATGCTATTTTGAAAGGCAGAAAAAAACCAAGGAGGAACAGGGCTGCCTTCCTTCAAAATTCTGTTGCGCACAGAATTTTCTTACTTTCCCCCAAAACATCTTAAATGAAAGGCAGCATGATGTAGCAGACAGAGCCATGGATTAGGAGTCAGAGGAACTAACGTTTTAATCCTGACTCTGCTCCACTGACTACATGTGTGATCTTGGGCAGGTTCCAATCTCTCTGAGAATCAATTGCGTGTAAGCTGGAAGTCTGTATAGCTTCTTCTAGCACTAAATCTAAGATTCTATGGATGTTTCTCGCAATGGCAGTGATCTCTCAGCACCATGAAAAACATTTTACATGACTGCTATGTTACTTATATTATCTTGCTTACACTAAGTTTTGGGATAGCTTTTAAAGGAAGAGTAAATCTGTGCAAGGGTGTTTAGGAAGCAGGTTACTCTAAAATCTGGAAATTCTTCATGACGACCTTCTCCTCATCAGATGGCAATTCTGCAGCTTTTCCACCAGAGTACAATCTGAGGATCCTAGCATCATCAATTCAGAGCTAAAAGGCGCCTTCCATTCCAAGTCTCTTCATACCAGGTTTGACTTTAACTAGAATTCCAAGCCCAACCATAAAGAACTATAGCCTCAGATGATATTATAACAAGACCCAATATCTTGTTGCCTGTGGGAGGGACCAACTAAACTTAGTGCAAAGGTGGAGTGTGGAGTAACACTAGGGAATGGCAAGGTAGTTTAAAAAAAGAATTCCAGACATTAAAGAAGCTTGGGGAAAATTCTATAAAAATATATAAGTAGAATGGCTTTTATTATCCTTTGGTAAGCTAATAGTTCTGAAATATTTCACTGATGAGACAAAAGAATGCTACAAATCTGAGCAAATTTTATCTCTTCATAATGTACCCCACACCACCCCCACTGAAGAGCTACTCCAACATAGTAATTCACATACTTTAAGTTAGCACTACTCCAATTCAAGCATTCCACCACCCACATAGAAAGACTACCTCACCACAGCATAAAGGTAACTGGGTCCTCAGAAGCTGCCACAACAAACTAAAAAGATTTCTAGAATGGGTCCCAAGTGGCCCAAGTACCGGACCTGGTGTCAGGAAGACCTGAGTTCACATGTGACCTCAAAGTTACTAACTATATGACCATGGACAAGTAACTACACCTCTATCTGCCTCAAGCTTTTTCATCTGTAAAGAAAAAACAAAATAGAAATTATCTCCAAGGCTTTTTATGATAAAATGAGACACTTTTTAAAAGCCCTCTGCAAATGTTAAGGCAACAGGTAAACACTAGCTATTTTATTGTTATTCCACCTGAGGACCTGCCATGTTAAGCTTGGAAAGGCTCATCATCAGGGCTTGGCCACCACTGACTGCTTTTTCTTTTTTTCAGCCACAGCTGCTCATAAAGATGAAGCGGAGAGAGCATCCACCACAATAAAATTCCTTATTAATTCTGCAAGCATTAAGCTCAGCAAGGGGCCGGTCAATTATGACACCTTAGAAAACTCTGGGACAATGAGGCATTTCTCAACACCAAACATTGTGTTTTATGGGAGCCAGTATCACTGCTACAAATAAGAACCCCTAATATGGCCTTATTCTGCTTAAAGCACAGGGCATCTGATTCTCCCATACCTATCAAGGGAAAAAACTGGCAGAAATCCCTAAAACAGATCAATTTCATAACCACTGGAAAACTGTTGAGAAAATAGACAATGCTTAGAAATAAGTTCTCTGGAAGCTAAGAAATCATCCTGCGTCATAATTTGGTAAGTGATTCTCATCCATGGCAGTCAGTGTCTTAATAGGCTATTTGAGATGCTAAAACTATGCTCAGAGGCTCTCCAACCATAATTTTACAGATGAAGAAACAAAGGCCCATGAAGATGAAATGACTTGCCCAAGGTCACAGAGTCAACAGCAGACAAGTACGGCCAAATCTTCAGTCTCTTGTTTGCTCTTTAATTTCCACTATACTACGTTACGTAATATGGCTTAATTAATTTCATTTGTCAGTAAAATCTTTTACCTTTTAATCTTTTTAATCTTTTGCCTTTTAAATGACCACTGAACCAGATAAAGGGATACACTCCAGTGAGAGCCATTCATACCATGGCCTCCATGTTTTTATAAAGGAGGGCATCCATCTTAAATGGTAATTCCATAGCTTTAGATCAGCAAAGAATTTTTATAGGTGCCTCTTTGTGAACTATGACACCATATAGCGTATCTGATATCTTAGGCCTGAAAACCCATGAAAAGATATTGTCCTAATCTATTAGCATTTTTCAGGGCTTACCTTTTTCTAACTGTCTATAGATGGCCATTTTCTCTTCTGAAATTTGTGCAAGCCTGTCACACTTCTCTTTCATCTAGCCTAGAGGAAGATGAACATCTAAACCCTGGGAGGGCTGCAGGCAGATGTGATATAATGAAAAGAACAATGAACTGGAAGTTAGGAGGCTCAATTCCCAGGAATGCCACCATCTAGCCCAGTGACCTTAGGCAAGTCACCAGGCCTCAGGTTTGTCATGTATAAAATGAGGGGGCCAGAACTACGGATGTTATCAAGGCTGAGGGTCTTAGGTAAGACCTCTTTAGATAACTCTCTCTGACCTTACCTTGTCATTCTTTTGGGGAAGGAGAGAAAGGATGCTATTGCTTTTTCTTTTTAAAATAAATTTACAATGCTTTCAATTAAAAAAGGCCAGAAAATAAAGTCGGAAGAGGAAAGTGGGACTACCATGTACATTAGGTGGGTTTTAATTTTTTTTATTTGTATATATATATATATAGTATATATAACACTGTGAAACCCTGTGCCTAGTGTTGCTTTCAGAGTTATGACTGAATGCCTTCAAGTACTACAATAAACACCCTGAGGGCATGGATTGGGGGATTTTTTTTTCCACTTTATAATTATACCAGCCTGGCTGGGATAGACCTTGCACACAGTAGAAGCTTAATAAATGTTGGTAGAAATAACTAACCACAGAAATTTAAATCTGAAAGGGTCCTTAGATATCAGCCCACCAACCCTTTCATTTTATAGCGAGGTTAAGGGTATAGCCTGAAGCTACACAGACAGAAGTAATAGAGGTGAACTGTGACCCCAAATTTTCTGACTATAAATTCAGTGCCCTTTCCCTTTCAATACACTGTGCATCAGAGACATGTGGTAGAGACGGGCAATTTTGCCTACACCAATCAAGATTACCTTCTGCCTTTAGCCTAGTCTGTTGCTCACCGTCTCCATTGCTACCAACAAGCAACTGCGGATCTCAGCTGTTTCTGCTTTTTCTTCCCACTTACCCGTCATTTCTCTTAGTTTATCAGACACCTACAGCAAGGCTGACATTGTTTAAAACAGACTAGAGAGCATTCATCTTTCTTTGTGGCAATCAAGACAATTCAATTCAAACACTTATTGAATTGAATAAAAAAACAGCCAATCATAGCACACTGGGTAGAATTTTCAGGACTTCAGCTTTACTGAAGCCATGCCACTTGCTTGGCAGATACTTTTCTTTTAACTACTAAAGAGATCTGGGTTCGTTTCATTTTTTTCCCTGCCAGAGCTATAGATGTTTCTGAAAGCTTAATGCTTCCAAAAGACTGATCTTTCAACAGCTGATATTTTACTGTATTTATATTGTAAATTATTTGCTACATTTATTAACTCAAGCTTTATGTTCCCTGTTCTTAGCTGTGAAAGGTAATCTGCAGAATGCCTGAATTTCTCTCTCAAAACAAAACAAACCCTCAAAACAAATTAAAATGCTTTTTACATGTGTGGCCTTTGATTATTTCCTGTTTAAAGAAAAAAAAATCTCTGAAATAGAAAAAAAGGCTCCCAACCCCTGCCCTATTACATCCCTAAAGATTGCAATCTCCTTTAGCCTTCTGGCCACCCAGAGTGTTATTCTTGGAAAGGTCCACCCTAGGTAGGTCTGGTCCCACAGGGATGTAGCTGTTAACAATTCAGGAAGCATATTCAGTGGCTTGAAAACCACTTTAAAAAACATAAGATGGAATAGGGTTATCTATCCCAAATGCTAAGGCTTTAAAATAGAAACATTCACAATAAACCAAGCCAAGTCAATTAGGAAAATATAGCCCTTTTGAAAGAGTTCAACCACATTTTGGATACCCAAGTCATTGGACTGCCAACCAAACATGTATCTTCTGTACTCCATAATAACAAGCCTGTATTTATGGAACTAGGACACACCTGCCACCTGCTTGTATGCTACTTAGTAATAAAATTTGCCATTAGGCCCCTCAACCCTATGATAGAGACATTCTTCCTCCTCTCCATAAATATGAGCCCATGCCAGGAAGAATAAGATAGCCCTCCTCCATGGAAACTACCCATAATACCTGCCTTTCTATCCTCCTCCATCCTTCCATGACCAGGTGCACAATTAAAGAGTCATGGGCCTCAACAGTAAACCTTTGGGATTAAAAGAGAAAACATATTAGTAGCTCAAAAAGACATAACAAAGCAAAACTGAGCAAGTTCTTTTTTTCTTACATAATCAGTTCCCCTCTTTTATCACTCAATACTTTGCTCCTCTGCTCATTCACTGATGCCTAATAAAGATCTATAGAGGCAGTATGGTAAGAGCTGGTTCTGCATTTACAAAAACAGATTCAATTCTTCCCTTTGATGATGGGTGTGCTGGCAAATGTTTAAGGAAAACAGGGGGAAAGCAATGTACCCATAAGTTTTACTTTTCATCTGCCTTGTAAAGTTTAAGTACCCAAGTATTAGTTACTACTGTAACATCACTTGTCACCACCTTTATACATTTATCTCATAGCTTTTACTGAGATATTAAAATATGTGAATGTAACATGTCATACTCTGGAAACTTCATGAGTTCTTTCCAAGAATGTACTATGTCATAAAAGTGAGGAAGACTTACATTCCTTTGAATGCCATAATAACCTAACCTATTCCAATGGTCTACCCCTCTATTTCTTATTTTCTGGTAGTCTCAGCACTTCACAGCAATGCAAAGACCTGGAACATTCTCAAAGGACTCTTGAGGCAAAATGCCATCCACATCCAGAGAAAGAACTATGGAAGTGGAATTCAGAATGAAGCAGAATATTTTCTCTTGTGTTATGTTTTGTTTTTTTTTATCATGGTTTCCCCCATTCATTTTAATTCCTCCATGCAACATGACTAATGTGAAAATGTGCTTAATAAGAACGTATGTATAGAAACCATACAATATTGCATGCCATCTCGGAGAGAGAGGAGGGGCGGGGAGGGGAAGAAAAATCTAAGACTTAGGGAAACGATTGTAGAAAACTGAAAAGAAATAAATAAAAAAAGAGGTTCAAAGAAGAGACAGCACAGCTGCTTGGAGTATATGGGACTATGTTAAGTGATGACAGAAAGATAAGCCTTATTTTGCTGTCCTTAATGAGTTCATGAACAGATGTGGTGGGCATATTAGCCCAAAGACTTACCCCATATAAGTTATGCTCATTTTTCTTTAAAAGGTATTGAAACTATCCTCAAAATTTAATTAATTCAAAGTACTAAGCCTTGTACTGTTGACTTCCTGGCTGCCCAAGAACAAAAACCACCCAGAACAATTCTTCTCTCAGGTTTCTGACCTTGGACCACCATGGGTAACCCAGAGGGAAGGAAGCAATGCTTACCTTAATAATGACTAGACTGTATCCTTCCTTTTGATACTAGAAATGTCCTCCTCTTATAATTAAATAAACCTTTTGTTTTGTAGATGGGTGGGTGTCTCATTCATTTCATTCCAACCTGGAATCTGAGATACCCACCTGACTCAAGCCCTTTATGATACCTATCATTTATACAGTGCCTACTACGTGCCAAGCACTGTGCTAAGCACAAATATTATCTTATTTGATTACTCAACTTTATGGACCACTACACTAGGTTCAAATGAAATACACCCCTGGATACCAAAATAACAAGAATGATTGCTGAGCCATCTTTGTGGATGGCTGAGTCAAACAAAAAAGACGTAAGCCATCTTTTACACTGGCAAACTTCTAGGAAAAAAAAAAGGGGGAGCAGTATATATAACACAAAAAGACAGCATGGTTTCATCAAGAAATAGGTTATGCCAGACTAACCTCATTTCCTTTTAGGACAGGATTACTTGACTAATATGGGTAACTGTAGATACAGCTTAGCTAAATTTTAGTGAAGCATTTATTTGACAGAGACTCTCATGCTATTCTTGTGGAAAAGATGAAGAGATGTGGACTAGCTGATGATATATAATTAAATCAATGTAAAACTGCTTCTATGGCCAGACCCAAAAAGCAACAATCATTGATAGTTCAACGTCAACTTGGAAAGAAGTTTCCCAAAGAAGGCCCCGGGGTTCATTTTTACCCATGGACTAGGATAAAAGTATAGGTAGCATGCTTGTCAAATCTGTACGGAGGAGAAAGATAAGACACTGAGAACTGAGAGAAGAGCCTAAAAGATCCCAGCAGGCTACAACAGAAAGCCAAATCTAATTTGATTTGTAAAGTGTTATGTGTGGGTTAAAGAAATCGCCTTCCCAAAAACAAGGTGGAGGAATCGTGGCTAGGTCTAGCTCTTCTAAATATAAGCCAAATAAGATATTGCAACAAAGAAAGTAATTTGGTCTCAGGATGCATTTAAGCAGACAATGCCTAGCAGAAGGAAGGAAGATGTAATTTCTCTGTCTGCTATCTCTGGTTACAACATCTGAAGTATGAGGAATCCCATATTTTGTGAAAGACATTATAACACTGGAAGCACCAAGAGGACAACCAGAATTGGTGGTGCTACAGCTAGGTGGTATAATACATACAGTGCTGGGCCTGGAGCCCAGAATAGCTGAGTTCAAATCCTGTCTCAGATACTTTCTAGCTATGTGAACTTGGGTAAGTCACTTAACCTCTATTTGCTTCCTTTTCTTCAAAATGAGTGTAATCATAGCACACGGTTGCTGTGAGTAAAATTTGTAGCCTGACACATAATAGGTACTTGATTAATGCATGTTCTGTTCCTTTCTTATGATCATACTACATGAGAATCAGCTGAAAGAAAGTAGAGAGGTTTGGTTAATTGAAAATTGGGGAGGGGTAAGTTAGGGAGAAGACATGAAAACCCAAAAATAAACACATGAATATCTTTCATTTTATATATATATATATATATATATATATATATATATATATATATATATATATGTCTAATCTATCATGGAGAAGGCAATAGACTTGTTAGGCTTGGTCCCAGAAGATGGAACTAACTACAAAGGATGAAGATTGAAAAGGTACAAACTATGACTTGACACAAGGAAGAATTTCCTAAAAATTATAGAAGAAAAAACACTGCCTCAGCAGGTGATTGGTGCTCCCTCACTGAAGGTCCGCAACTGAAGGCTAGATGGCTACTTGTCAAATATATTTGTGAAAGGATTCATGTCCTCTGAGTCCCTTCCAATTACGTGAATCTGTGATTCAGGTCTGAAATGTTGGGCTGGGAAATAGGAAAATGCAGATTTTAAGCAAATCATTTAACTGCACAGATAAGCCAGAATAGTAAGAATTGTTTGCCTTTGACTCCATGGACTAATGTTTATTTTTTTTGAAACCTACTGATGTACTAACCACCTCCAATAAAACGTTTTGTCATCAAATTAGTTAAAGTATTGGGTAAAGGAGGGGTTTATTTTTTCTACCTTTCTCAACAGGGGTGGGAAGAGGTGAGAAGGAGAGAAAGTACAATCCTCATGTAAAGAAAAGAAAATGTAATTTTTAAAGATGATAAACTATAAGGTTTGCCATAATAATACAACCCTATCAACCAATCCATAGACACTGACTGAATACCTACCACAAGACAGCACTATACCAGATGTTAGAGATACATGGGGGAAAAATGAAATAACCTTTGCCCTCAAGGACCTTATATTATCATATTAGAGGAAACAACATGGATACATAAGTGGATACAAAAGAAATACAAGTAGACATAATTTTGCAAGAGGAGGGCGCTGCAGGGGAGAGATCCAAAAAGGCCTCGTGTTGGGGAAGGGGGCAGGAACTTCATATATACTTTAGGTTAAACTGGTTTCACAAACATTAGCCCATTATATTCTCAGGACAACCCTGTGAAATAGTTATGGCAGGTATAATTATCCTAAGCCCTTTGGGGAAAAAAACAACAGAAAACTTAGCTGGATTACCCAAAGTCACTAGAAAGCAGCAAAAACAAGGCTAGTACCCTGGGCTTTTCCCTCCTAGTTCAGGGGTCTTTTTGCTATACCATGTTTCATATCCACTCTGGGGCATTAAGCAGTTGTTCATCTTAAGTTTCAACCCCAAAATTATCTTCCTACTTCATTCTCAAGATGTATAAATCAACTGCATTTCTATATGAAACAACGTTTCAAAAGAGGTAATCATGTAAATGCTACTTACATTAATGGTTAAGCCTCAATTCTAACTAGTTTTTATAAAGTTGTACTATAAGGAAAGAAGGAATATTATAATAACCTTTTTGCTTTGCACTCTCTAGGGGTATTTGCGTGTGGGAAGGATATCAAGAACAAAAGGTATAAATTAAACTTTAAAAACTTTAGAGCTATTTTGATTTGCATTTCTCTTATTAAAACAACTCTGGAGTTCCACCTTGAACCTAATAAATCAAAAAGGATGACAAAAGTAAAGAATAATAAACATGGAAAGGGCTCGAGAAAGGCACATGAATAAACTGTTAATGGAGCTGTTCTAACCATTCTGGAAAGAAATTTGGAATTATTCTAAAAAGGACTCAACTGTCCATCAAAGAGCCTACTACAAAGTATGTACCCAGAAAGGAGGTCAAAGACAGAAAGGTCCCATACACAACAAAATATTCATAGCAGCACTTTTGGGGGGTAACAAAGAATTGGAAACAAAATAGACATCAACTGATTAGGAAGACCTGAATGAATTGCAGTGCTGGAATGTAATGGAATATTACTGTACTGTAAGAAGGAACCAAGAATGAGGAATATAGCAAAACATGGAAATATGTATACGGACTGAGAAAAAGGGTATTAAGTAGAACTAAGAAATTAATATACACAACTATAACAATGTAACTGGAAAAATAAAATGTAACTGAAAGCTAAGTTAATAACCAAGTCCAGCCCAAGAGGAGAGTTGAGAAAATACACTTCCTTCTCTTACCTGCAGCAGAACAGGGCTGTATGTATGGAACATTATAAATAGTAACAAGTAACTTATTCTATGATGAGTCAGTTAATTTTGTGTAACTTATTTTTTCTTTCTTTTTTATTCTTTCTAACAAGGGATGGCTTCCTGCCTACTGAGGAGGTAGATGTATTTAGAAAAGAAAGTTATTCAAAAAATCAGAGATGGAAATTTTTTTTTAAAAAATTAAGGACAAAGAAAAAGAAACCAAATAAAAATAAAATAAACTATTAGCACATGTCAATGGGGCTGAAATTCATATTGCTTACCTTAACATAATATACAATACATTCACAAGGGTATCGTCATCCATTAATTCAATGTTATTCTTAGCTAAAATACGAAGAGTGAGAAACTGAGGATGGTCTCTGACATAAGGAATATTTCTCATCAAATCGGATTTTTCCTTTTGAAACTGCCAAAGTACTTGACATGCACATCCCACATGTTTTTCGGAAAGCTTGGCTGTATTGTTTCCAACTATATCAAAAATCTGTTCTTCATTCACACATTTATTTATTTGGCTAAGCAAAGGGTCAATGGTTTTAGGTCCACGCTGTAAGAGTCTCCAGAAGCATTCATAAGCAGCCCTTAGACGAAGCATGATGGAAACTAATCACTCTATGTATTACTTAAAGAAATCTAGAAGAAATTTTCTCTCTTTTGCATTACTCTTCTCAAGTGAAGGAAATACTTGTAACCATCATATGAGATAGTTGGTACAAAAATTTCTGCTTTGGCTCTGCGTTTTGGTCTTCCATTATGAATATTCAAAAGTTCATTTCAGTATACAGAACCTGTAAAAAAATTGAATTATCATTGTTATATTTGTGTCATTATCTAATTCCAAAATTAAGATGGAAATGTCATTTTATACTTGATTTGGACTTAATTCATCAGAATTTAATGCAGTAGAATTTGGCCTCAAACCAAAATTTTTTCCCTAGACTCTACTTTTTGAATTTGCTCCTAAACCTATTATCAATGGAAAGTTTACAAATATGGTCATGAAAGCAAAAAAAAAAAATTCTTTCCTAAGCAATTCTATTCTTACAATGCACTCAAAGAGCTCAAACAATTTAAGCACTGCATTTGGTCTTGGGGAAATCTGCCAATTAAAAGAATGTTTAATCATCAACCAAGGAATCTAAAAAGTCTAGGACAGTAGCAAGATACGGCAAATGAATAAATAAGAATTCAGAATATCTGACATAGAAAAACAAATCTCTGTAAAATATATGCACTGCAAATTGAATTTAAAAGGAATGGGTGTTAGGTACTCTATTTATACAGGGAATGGATTGAAATACCTATTAGATGTATATTTTCTCAATCTATGAACTTTCTCCTAAAAGTTTCTCATTTAGTCCCAATTTGTTTCTAAGGTTTTTTATTTTATTTTTTCAATTTTGTGTTAAGCTAGTATTTCATTCCATCAGGAGAAGCAATAGACTGCCACAAAAAGAGAAGGCTATCTAAATCAGGGGAGAGACACTGATTTTTATTTATGGTAAAGACCAATTTACAGGGAGGGTAGGGAAAAGCTACAATGAGTCTATACTACCATAGTAACATATCCTTTGCTTTTAGATCCTGACAGTCAAAGATTTGGAAAGCATTATTTGGTAATAAAAAGTATTTGCATTTTTTCCACTAATTAAATGAGTTACAAAATTATCTACAGAACCATAGAATCAAATGATTAGATTCTTGTCAATTTTCAGTCCTGTCTGACTCTTCATGATCCCATGTGCAGTTTTCTTGGCAAAGATAGTGGAGTGCTGTTTCCTTTTCCAGTTCATATGATAAACAGGGTTAAGTGACTTACCCAGGGTCACACAGCTAGTGTCTGAAGCCAAATTTGAGAAATTTGAGTCTTCTTGACTTCCAGCCTGGTACTCTATCCACCATGCCACCTAGCTGCCTGATTACATTCTTAGTACTCAGTTAAATCTTGCTGTGTCTGCTGTGTGTTCTGTTGGACCAGCCTATGACTGGGTGCTTGGAACCCTTGAAAGGATTTCTGATTAAACAAAGAATTTCTTTAAAAGGAAAAAGAAAATGGATAGACAATTGCTAATACTAAGTTCCTAGGATACTAGCTTTAGAACTGAAAGGGATCTTACAAGTCATTTAGAATAATATCCTCACTTTATAGGTTTAGGTGAGACATATGAGATACATATTATGCTCATTTAACCTATTAGGAAACTGAGACTCAAAGATGACTTGCCTACAGTGACACTGGTATTCAAAACCAGGTTTCCTCACATCCAATGACCAGGTGTCAATAAAACCAAGATCTTGCCCTTAATGATAGTCATTACATTCTCCTCCCTTCTTGGCCACTTTATGTAAAGGATGAAAATTTCTAAATAGCAATAATCCCAGCAGGCTGGAAGCCAGACTTCAGAATGTTTATTCTTTTGATTCTGCTTACTTGCTCAGTTCATACACAAATATTTTTGAACGAATGAAAAAATATTCACTACAGGCTTATTAAGTGTCAGGTGCAGTGTCAAGCAC
Source organism: Bettongia penicillata ogilbyi (assembly GCA_023548195.1). Lineage (NCBI taxonomy): Eukaryota > Metazoa > Chordata > Mammalia > Diprotodontia > Potoroidae > Bettongia > Bettongia penicillata. The sequence continues at coordinate 2,556,111 of JAJHZJ010000174.1, forward strand.
TTGGGATACAAAAAACAAAAGTGAAACAGTGACTATTCTCAAGAAGCTTACATTACAGTAAGGCATTACAATGTATATAGGGGAATGTTAGCCAGGAAAGGAAGGATATTTTGTTTAAGAAGTCTCAGAGATAGTAAGAGGAATAGAGAAATAAAGTTAGCAAGTATGTAAAAGAAGGGCAAAAAATAATCCCTGCTCTCAAAGATCTCACAGTCCAATGGACAGAAAACATACAAACAACTGTTGTGCATCCTTCACTTTTTGAAGAGGATTGATGACTTCACAGGATGACATCATGATTCATAGGTGAACCAGACTGAAGTGAGGCAAGGCTGCACAAAGTCGTCAGCCTCATTCTCTTCCAGAGTCACTGAAGTCTAGTGACAGAACAAAATCCAGAAGACTGGACATGGCCCAGGAAGCAATGAATGACCTTGCAGCCTCCAACATCTGACTGCATAAACATGACATAGACAGGATAAACTAGAGATAAACTCTGAAGGAAGGCAGTAGCATTGAGGGTGGTCAGGAAAACCTTCTTGTAGAAGATGAAATTTTGGCTAGTATTGGAAGGACGTCAGGGAAGGCAGGAGGTAGAGATGAAATTAGTGAGAGGTCTAGGCTTGGGGATCAGCCAGGAAAAATGGCAGGAGTCAAGAGGTGGAGTGTCTTGTATGAGGAAAAGCAAGGAAGGCAGTATCACTGGACTGCAGAGTTCATGAGGGGAGCAGGGTATAATTTTGTGTTCGTCCTTCATTGCCAAAGAAGACCATGCCATCAGAGGAATGATGACATGACTTGTACTTGACTTTGTTTTGAGTGAGGGAGGGCTGTGCAGGTTACCAGCCTCACTTCTCCAGAGCCATCTGAATCTAGTGAGCAGATATTCATCAGGATGACTGGAGATGATCCAGGATGAGGCAATTGAGGTTAAGTGACTTGCTCAAGGTCACATAGCTAGTGAGTGTCAAGTGTCTATAACTCAGATCCTTCTGACTCCTGCACTGGTGCTCTATTCACTGCACTACCTAGCTGCCATAAGGTATAATAAGCCTGGAAAAGTAGAGGAAGTCAGGTTATAAAAGTCAGAGGATTTTATGTTTGATCCTGACTGGAGGTAGTAGGGAATTACTTAAGTTTTCCTTGAATTGGCAAATGATACAGGAGGACTTGGACTCTGGGAAAATCAATTTGCCAGATATATGGAAGATGGACTAGAACAGGAAGAGACTTGAGGCAGGGAGATCAATCAGGAGACTAATGAAACAGTCCAGGTGTGAGCTGATAAAGACCTGAAACAAGATAATGGCAGTGTCAGAGGAGAGATGGGACAAGTGTTGTGCTGATTTTTATTAATATTAATAATAATGATAGTTAACATTTATGTAACACAAAACATGTGCCAGGTACTGTGCTACACACTTTACAAATATTATCTCAGTTGATGCTCACAACAACCCTGGGAGGTAGGTGCTATTATTATCCCCATTTCACAGATGAGGAAAACTGAGGCAAACAAAGGTTAAATGACTTACCCATGGTCACAGAGCTTATAAGTGCCAGGGGTAAGATTTGAATTCAAGTTTCCTGACTCCAGGTTTGACACTCTATCAACTATGCCACCTAACTCCTAAAATGTTTAACAACCAGCTCTCCAGAAGGAGGGCATGGGATTATACCCATGACATACTTTGAAATTTAATTTGCATGACTAATATTTTCTCCATCACTTACGTATACACGACAAAACAATAACTTAAACCCTGATTTTTCTGAAGTGTAAATGCTCATGCTGAAAATTTAACAATCCTGAACACTGGATGGAAATTTACATGAGAAATGTTAATAAGGTAAATTAATACACCTTAGCAACAGATTAGATCTGGATGTGAGAGAGTGAGGAATTGAGGATGATACCTAGGTTGTGAGTCTGGTGGACGAAGAAAGATGGTGTTGCCTTCCACAGTAATAAGGAAGTTAGGAAGGCAGGAGAGTTAAGGGAAAAGATAATGAACTCAGTTTCAGACTGAGCGAGATTATGATGTCTACTGGATATCCAGTGTAAGATATCCAATTGGCAGTTGGAGATACGACACTGGAGGGTGACAGAGAGGTTAGGGCTAGATAAGCTGATCTAAGAATCATCAACATAGAGAAGATAATTGAATTCATGGGAGCTGATGAGATCACTAAATGATATAGTATAGAGAGAGAAGAGAAGAGGAACCATGGACAGAGCTTTGGACAATACATAAGAGTAGGTGACCAGGAAGAAGATCTAGTGAAACTGTCAAAAAGCATTTCTTAAATGCTTACCATGTGCCAGGCACTGTGTATAGAACTGGAATTACAAATACAAGCAGAAAGAAAGTCTCTGCCTTCAAGGAGCTTACAATCTAAAGGGCAAAGATAATATACAAAAGGAAGATGAAAATGGGGTAGAGGGACGATAAAATAACTGGATCTGGAGCATGGAAAAGAAAAGTCCAGGAGAGTCAAGCCTTGAAAGGAATGAAGACAGGCTGGCCTGGGCATCCTCTTTAATATGAGGTTCTGGAAGGAACCATCCAGTCAGATAGAGTGCCAAAGGAGATCTCCAGCATGTGAATTCCAGAGGTGGAGTAAGTGAGCTTCCAGCATGAAGAGGTTTTTGGGACACAGTAGAGTCAGGAGTGCAGCCTAGAGAGGAATGAAAAGACAAGACTAAGGAGGCAGTGTCCAAGAGGTAGGAGAACCAGAAAAAAGCATAGTTACCAAACACTACGGGGAAAAAGCATCAGAGAGGGGTGCTCAACAGTGTCAAAAGCTAGAGAGGTCAAGAGGGAGGAGGATGGAGAAAAGACCTCTGGATTTGAACAATCAAGAGATTATTTTTAACTTTAGAGAGAGGAGTTTAAATTGAATGAGGTCAAAAGTCAGACTATAGAACGCTAAAAAGAGAATGAGAGGAAAGAAAGTGGAAGCATGGATTGTAAATGACCTCAAGGACTTTAGTCACAAAAGAGAGGAAAGATATGGGATAAATAGCAGAGATGGACAGATCAAGTGAGGGTTTTTTAAGGATGGAGAAGACATGGGCATGTCTGCAGGTAATAGGAAAGCAGTCAGTAGACCAAGCACTACTGAAATGATAGTAGGGATGAGACACTGGGACAATCTGCCAGAGGAGAGAAAACAGAATAGAATCACTTGTGCATGTAGATGGGTTTGCCTTGACAAAGACAAAGGCCAATATTTCAAGTAAGAGGAGAATAAAGTGGAAGATAGTGGCAGAAGGCATTTGAGTAATGTAAGAGCTCTCTCAAATGGCCTCAGTTTTTTCAATTAAATATGAAGCAAAGTTCTCAGCTGAAAGAAGAGGGAGAGTTGAGAGGTTTGAGGAGGGATGAAAAAGGTTTCCCAGGTGAGTAGCACAGTAAATAGATTAGGAAAGGTGTAAAAGAGCCTAGCCCTAATCAGGATCCAGTTAAAAATCTGTAACATAAATTTGTAGGGAACTCTGAAGCTATAAGAATATTAATTGGATTATAGGAAAGACCATGGCTTGATTTCTAGGCTCTGTTAGATATGACGTCTCCCATTTTTCTTTAAAATCCTAGTATTTCTACTTTCTTACAAAGTAAGAATGTTCCTTGGGAATACAAGGTGGTAACATTACTAGATCAAATTGTATAAACAGTTTAAGAACTTTTCTCATATTATTCCAGAATTGTTTTCCTGAACAACTCATTTTCACCAAAAGTATTTTAATTCAATTCAATAAACATAGATTATTATGTGCCAGGCACAGTGCTAAGCATATATTAGTGTGCCTATCTTCCAGGAGACACTTCAATAAGGAGATATTTTGTTGAGTTCAAATAGAAGCCGGCCTAAAAAAAGACCTAAGCCTCTACATCTAGGTAAAAATCTTCAAACCCTACTTCATACTGACCTTCAGAACCAAAAGCAACCACCCATTACTGTCAGAAATTAATGCTTGTCATAAATCACCCCGACCCATAGGCTTGGAGAAGTGTAAAGGGCAGGGATCTAGTGGGTCTGAGGATCTGGATTCTATTTGAATCTTTAGGCGAGTTAGTTTCCCTTCTCTGGGTCTCAGTTTCCTCATCTGTAAAATTATCAGTGGATTGGATGACCTGCAAGGTCCCTTTCAGCTCTAAATCACAGGATGCTCAGACCAGAGAGGGATGGGAGGCAGACGCAGAAGCCACAGAGCGCCCAGAGAGGCCAATGCCGCTTGGGCTCTGAGCAGAGGTACACGAGGATTGGCTTAGCCATTACTCCACGTTGTGGGGCTCCCGCAAACCTAATCTAGACTAACCCCTGCCACAGAGGGCAGTCAGAGCTTCCAACGTGCTTTCTGGCATTGAAAGAACTCCCGAAACAAGAAAGGAGAGGAAAACCGATTCCCCACCGGTTACATCGTGGACCCCCAAATTTTAAAATAATCCTCTTTTGAAGGGGGTGCACCTCGGTCTGGGGGTAAGGGAGGTTACTACGACTCAGACATTAGGCTCATTAGGGGTCATTTAGTCCGAAGCCCCATTTGAAAGAGAAGTTCACAGCGGCTCCGAGTTCCACGCCTTACCCAGCAGCAGAGTCAGCATGTGAGCTTAAGAGGCGGGGCACACGTGGGGCTGGTGCCGCGGTGACCCTCAACAGTTCCAGGACTTCCCCCCGGACTGGACTAGTTTTCACCAAGCCCCCCACTTTCCTCCATTCTCACTGTGTCCTGGAAGAGGGATTCACTCTCCTTGGGGTGAGCGGCTACAAATGTCGGGTTCCGGCGGTGTGCACAAAGAGAGGAAATAGACTACATATCCCGAAGTGCAGTGCGGCAAGGTTAAGGTCGAAACTGGGATTGCACGGCATTCTGGGAATTGTAGTCACATTCATTGCAGCAGCTCGGGATCCTGATTCTGGCTACACATTTTGACTTTCTCAGTCAGTCATTGGCTGCATAATGAGGATGCATTTAAAACTTTCGCTTTAAACAGCTGTTTGTTTGGGGTTTTTTTCTGTTGTTATTGCAGCAAGTTCGAAAAGTAGGCAGTGTTAAAGTGACTTTTGTGTAGGCATTCCCAATGTGGCTAGACAACTCGGCGATTATCGAACACATTTAACAGACTGCAGTGTTACTAGGCTCGATGTAACCAGTACAATGCTGTGTGGAAACAGGAGCATTTGGAGGAGCTCACCATCTGTATGGAATCATTTTCGCCTTGAATTCTGTGCTGGACATCCTCCATGACCGTGACAAGCTCCTTTGGCAAGTATATATCCACCCATTTTATATCCAGCTTGATAGTAATATTTAGAGGGGTCATCTAACAAAATTTTCTGTTATATTTTTTCAAGGAATTCTGAATGATTTTTATATGTGCATGGGAGACAACGTGTTGGAGAGGAATCTTTAAGTTTGTTTTTTAAGCTCTATCAAATCAAATTATTTTTAAGCCAACTTGCAGGCACAATGAGATCTTGTATTCTCTGAACCTTTCAGTCAACTGGGTGACTATAAAGATGCAGTGAAGGGGAGAGTGTCAGCTGTGTAAGTCTGTCTTTTCCCTTTTCATACCTTTATCAAGGATGCTTTCAGTGAATGTATAGATACGTCTCATAAATATTTTGTAGTGATTGAAAAGTAGACAGATAGGTCAATGATTATTGATATTATCTTCATTACCTTTTTCTGGTAACATTTGTGATTTTTCCAAATATATGGGGGAGAAACATCCTTTCCCTTCCCGCCCCCTCCCCCAGCTTTTTTAGATCATGACATTTAAGATACTGCCATTTTTGAATGTGGATATTTTGCTTAATGGGGCAGAGAAAGAACATTTGTGGGAAAATAATTAACAAATCAGCTTAAGATGAAATATAATCTCTCAAATATAATGTCATGGAGAAACCGTCTGAGGACCAGAGAGAAAACTATCCCTTGAATAAATGTCCTGAGAGGACCTTTCTGACAGAGTGATGTTGACTGTAGTAATTATGGCTGCAGAGCATTGTGGTCTATCACTTCACTTGTACGTGACTGTTTTCAGAGTTTTTAAAGATATTGATAAAATATAAATCAAATAATTATTTGGAAACTGTGAGAAGATTACATGAAAACTTATGGATCATACCTGACAGAATGGTGAAGTTTTTTAGTTTCACATTAATAGTATAAATGGGCATTGCTTATAAGCAAACACTTTTTTAAGGTATTAGAAGATATAGAAGAGGAAGGATAGAGTATTTAAGGTGCTTACTATGTGCTAGGTACTGTGGTAAGCATTAGAAATACAAATGCAAACAAAAAGAAAAAAAATCACGCCCTCAAGAAGCTTACATTCTCCTAAAAGACAATACATAGTAGAGGTAGGGATAGGGGAGCTGAGAACAAAGGAAGAAACCCAGTGACAGGCAAATTTGAGAGTCAAGAGCTGAGCCTGGGTGTAAAAGTGGGCATGGCTGGTCTGGATATTTCTCAAATGAAAATTCTGGGAAGGAATTCACCAATCAGAGAAGTCCCATGGACTAGTCATCTCCAACTTGAAAAGGCAGTTGAATGGATATGATGAAAGAAAGCAGTAGAAAGAGTTGAATCCAGAAGACTCCAGGATAGAAGACCTAGGAAGCAGTGAGAGGAGTTGTTTACAGAAGATAAGTAGGAGCTAATAAATTTGTTTTGCTGGGAACTCTGCTGTTTGGAAGGGATGCATTGCGTTGCTGAAAGCTGATTGTCTGAAAAAAGACAGGATTGCTCTCTAGAGCCACAAATACCCAGAAAGAAAGAAAACGTTTCATGGGTTTTCTTTGGTATCCACACTAAATCTGGCATTTATAGGGTGAGCCCCTTGGAACAGAGGGATACCAAGTTGTCTGAAGAGGAAGAATCCATCCAAGTCAGAAAAATAGAGCATGTTAAAGCTTCCCTACTAGTGAGCACTGGGATTAGGCCTGTAAGTGACTAGTGTACTTCTTGTGAGATAGGAAGATTTAGTCTCAAAAAAATCTAATATTTGATAAATCAATAAATAAAATAGTTTGTTGTTCCTTCAGTGGTCCAGGAGCAACAGAAAAGTGGCTTTGTGTAGCAAGAGAACTATGAGGATGAAATGGGAAAAAGATATTGTGCAACAAGTGACAGATGGTGAAGACTGCGTTGTAGAGAAATGCAGGACATTAAGGCCTGCCATCCTGAGTCACTCTCTGGAGGGAGAACAGTGACCCAAGTTAATGGGTGAACCGTTATACAATTTTCTTTCCTCATGATCTGAAAAATCCACATAAAATTTTTGGACCCTTTCTTCATACCAGAGAAGCAGTCTGAATTATTATGATAGTAAATGATAAAATATGTTGATATTATACAATACTACATTGTATTTCTGAGTTCCTTCACTTTTTTGTGCCAACTGCTGCCCTTTGTTTTTCTTCTGTGTGGCTTTTGCAAAACTCCTCAAAAATGCTCATTTAATTTCTTATACCAACCCTTAATATATTGAAACCAAGATGGGGAAAGTTGTGATGAAGAAGGGATAACTGTATTTTAATTTTTCCTACTCTTGGCTTCTATTGAGTAAATATAATTTTTCCTGCATATGCCTTCTAATGAGTAAATGTGATGATTGTTCTTACTTTTGCCTAACATTTAGTAAATATTTCATGTTTGAGTCAATGGTGTCACTGTGACTGATTTCATGTAAATAAGAAACACAATGTTGTGAACTCACACACTGCAGTGAGCAGGAGTGCATCTACCCTCTTTCCTCACAACACACACAAACACATACACACACACAGTTACTCCAGGATTCTGAAGGAGAGTTTGAGTTGTAGCCTTGGCTGGTGCTACTCTAGGAAAGAAACTCAGACCCTCAGATCAGGTCTGCTTCCAAAGGCAGGTTGGGGTGATTCAGCCCAAAGAGAAAAAAAGGGGGGGGCATACTTCAGAGCAAAACTATCTCCATGAGTTGGTTGGGGCCATGTACAGGCTACATATGAATGAAAGAAAAAGCATTTCTTACGTCTTATGATATACCAAGTGGTGTATTATGCAATGGAGATACAAATGCAAAAATTTCTCTGTCCTACAGTTCAGTCAAGATCCTGTAGGACTCATCCATCACTAGGTATATCTTGGACAGACATGAATAAGATCAGAAACCAGATTGAGTGAGTAGAGATAAAGTGGAGGCATCTGTTGTAGGTGGTCTTTTAAAGTGATTTAGCCCAACAAGACAGAGGAGGTATAGGACTATAAGAGGACAGTTATTGAGAATGGAAGGGTCAAGTGAGGGTTTTTTGAGGATGGGTGAGACATGGGTATGTTTGTAGGCAGTAGGGAAGGAGCCAGTAGACAGAAATTGAAAATAAAGTGAAAGAATGGAAATGATGATGGAGATGAAGGTCCCTTCATCATGTGAGATGGGGATGAGTGATGAGATGAGAAAGAGCGGGGAAGAGGGAGCTCATGGCAAATGGCCTGAATTTTTTCTGTAAAATATAAGGCAAGGTTCTCATCTGAGAGAGTGGGGGGAGGGAGAGCCATGGGAAACTTGAGGAGGGATGAAAAGGTTTGGAAGAACCACTGTGGAAAGTGAGATAGTGAGTTAATAAGGAGGTATAGTAGGATTGCTTCTCTAGATTTCAAAGAAAATGAATGTGACTAGATTATCTCTGAACTCACTTTCAGACATATGAGTCAATTATTCCTAATCCTAAAATATACTCAAGCACTGTGCTAGATACCTGTGGAATAGAAAATTGCAAAACTTGACCCTATCTTCCAGTTTAGAATTCCTCCAATTCTGAACAACCATCATCTATATTCCTTTATCTGACTAAAATCTATTGTTTTCCATTTCTCCCTCTTCCTTTCCTGTTCTTCACCTTCACTGTGACCTCCAATCCCTTGACCCCAAAAGTTATTTCTCAAGCCATTACCTCTACACTAGTCACTCTCCTTGTCCCCACATTGAGCCCTTGGTGAACCAGTTCAACTCTGTACTCTTCTCTAAATCCCTGGTGACTTTTATCATATTGTCAATTGCACCCTGCCAAGTTTTAGGTTTGGATAACTCCCACCATCTGTCACCTTCATTCCTACACACATGCTGCTGAATGTTGGTGGAGAAAATGATGTAACCATTCTGAAGGAGTTGATTGCAGATTCATCCTACACAACCTCAAGTGGACCCTCACTGCCTTAAACCATTCTTTCATCTCTCAACTGCTTTTCAAACTAGAGCATTTCTTCTGGCTGTGCCTCCCCATCCACCTCCTGCTTTCTTTATGTTTCAAGTAAAATCTCATCTTCTACAGGAAGCTTTTTCCCACCCTTCTTAATTCTAGTGCCTTCCTTCCCTTAATTATTCTCATTTATCCTATATTTAATTTGTTTGTACATATTTGCTTCCTTGTTGTCTCTCCCATTAGACTGTGAGTTCCTTGAGGGCAAAGACTATCTTTTGCCTCTGTCTGTATCTCTAGAACTTAGAATGGTGCCTTAGAAACTTAAAAAAAATGTATATTGACCGACTATTCATCCCTTAAACATATGTAATGATTTCCACTCTAAAACTCCTTTAAATGTCACCAATGACTTTCCAATTGCTAAAAATGTAATTGACTTTTCCCCTTCTTTATCTTCCATAAGCCATCTCTGAAGCGTTTTCTACCCCCTTTTTGAAATTCATCCCTCTCTCTACCTTTTACTTCTTCGCTTCTTCTTCTCTACTTCCTTTGCTAATTCATCTTCCTCTTAGTCTCTAGGAATCAGTTTCCTCCTCTTTAATAAAAATAAATAATTTAGATTAAGTCATCTCCAAGTTCCCTTTCAGCTCTAAATCTATGATTTAGAGGGTATTTAATACCCTCTATTAAATACACAGGGTATTTAATAGCTGGGTGGTCTTAGGAAGATTTCTTCTCAGTTTCTTCATCTGTAAAATGCACACAATTATAGTTGCCCTACTTCAGAGTGGTATCATGATTATCAAGAGAGATCATGTATATATAGGACTTGATAAAAACATAAAGCATTATATGTAGCATGTGATAGTAAACTGACCTCTTGCAGGTGAAACTGACGCAGTCTGAGGCTGCTGAGAACCCCGAAATGTTAGGGTACAGGACACCTTCCACCTGGAAAGAATTCAAGCATTCAAACCCTCTTGCAGTCAAAGTGGCAAGGTTTATTACAATGCCAATAATTCCAATAGTGAATCTGCAACTTAATGGGAGTGAGAGTGATACTTCTATACAAAAAAGGGAGAGTTACAAGATCCAGATGGGATTAAGGAGTGGTAAATTGCCAGGGGTAGGCCAAGTGCAATTGTGAAAGGAGTAAACCAGCCTGAACAGTGGGGCTGGGGGTGAAGAGCTACAGTGAAAGAAGTGTTAAGTTGTCTGGAATGGGTCAAGAGCAATTGTGAAAAAACTCTCAAGTATTTAGGTGGGCTAGGAATGGGCTGGATAGCTTGGGCTAGAGGCCAGTGATCTGGGCTGCTGAAATGTGTGGAAAAATTAGGCCACTGGGTTGCTTTCAAAGACATGGTTTTTTCCTTTCAGGGGTCCAGATCCTGTGACCCCATCAAAACCCCTAGACAAGTTATTTAATGTTCAAGCAACTCCATGTATATGCATCCCCTTAAAACCATAGTTCATAAGCCCCCACTAATGTGTATACATTTTCTAGGCAGAGGACACAATTAGTTCAAAGCAAAGGTACAGAACGAAATATCAGAATAAGAAAGTAATAGTGGTGCTCCTGAGGTCAGGGAACTATAATGTTGAGGTTTGAGGTGCTTGGGACCCCAAAATACCAACACCCTGGGTCCTGCCCAAATGAACTTGACCCAACCCTTCTTTCACCCAAAGTAAAACAAAGTTTATTAAAGAGTCACCATATTGTGTTGACTCTTAAGAAGCCTCACCACTTATGATGCTTATATTGACACGTGGGCCAATTTGAATCTGAGGTAGATATGCCAAGGTCTGGGGTGCTGGGGGACCCCAAAATACCAACACACAGGGTTTTGCTCGAATAAATTTGACACAAGCCTTCTTAAAGCCAAAGAAAAACAGTTTATTAAAGATTCGCCATACTGAGTTGCCTCTTAAGGAGCCTAAATATTTGTAACGCTTGTATTCACAAGGGGGTCAGATAGAATCCCAGTTAGACAGAGTCTGAGCTGGATTGAATCTGAGCACCTTCATAGAGGCAAGATGGAACTTAAACACAAAAAAAGACTGAGGGAAGAATTCAGTTGTGGCCAACTAGTCTGGGGTCCCAAGGGTGGTCTTAATGGGGGTGTGGGGTGGGGGTCAGTCTGGAATGTAGATCAAACCCAGGGAGGAGTCTGATGGAAGTGGCTGGTAGTCCAGAAAATCCACAATCTTGGCTGGGTGACTGGGATCTCAAGAGAATGCTAAGAAGTGGCAGGTAATAGAATCAAAGGGAGGAATATCAAAAGAATGCTAAATAATAGGAAGTATCTGGGCTGGGAGAAATGGAAGAGGAATTCAAGGAGCCCCTGCAAGGCCAGAATTTCCAGGGCCCTTCAGACAAATGGGACAAAAGCCCTCCCAATCCAAGGGAAAAAGGTCTTGGCTTGGGCTCGTACCCTATCAGATAGAATCTGTGCCAGATTGAATTTGAGTGCCTTTGAAATGGAATTTATATGCAGAAAGACTGTGGAAGGGATCTGGGGGTAGTCTAGTAGTCTGGGGTGATAGGAGCAGAGGTTTACAGAAGATCTTGAGGAGAAGTCCAACGGGACTGGGGTGATTGATCAAGGGTGGGAAACAGTTGGAAGAAATCAGAAGATAGACAATAGAAGGTTGGGGTGGCAAACAGGTGAGGCAATCCAGAGGTAATAGATAATGGAACTCCAAGCTAGGTTCAGGATAATGGATTTGGGTATGAAAACCCAGATTAAGTAGGAAGATTGAAGGAGAGTACAAGGAGGTTCCCAGAGTCTGTACCCCATCAGTACATTTTTCCTATATACCTGGGATATTCTCTTCTACAAATTCATGTACCATTTGTGGGAAAAGTAGAAATACCTGAGGAGCACATCTGGTGAGGCACAAATAATAGGGAACATATATGAACAGGCTGTACTTGTCAAGTGGCTTATTTTGCCCTTGATGATGCTAAGCCACCAATGTCTTCTGGTGATACCTGGTGATTACTGGCTGTCTCTTCCAGTTATGTAGTCTTTTTAATCGTGTCTGATTCTCTGTGACACCATATGGAGTTTTCTTGGCAAATATACTATAATGGTTTACCATTTCCTTCCCCAGCTCATTTTATAGATAAGGAAATGAAGACAAGCATAGTTCATTGACTTACCCAAGGTCACAGAGCTAGAAGTGTCTGAGGTCAGATTTGAACCCAGGAAGATGAAGATTGAATCAGATTCCTGTTCCACTTCCCCACCTGGCTGCCCAGGCAGTCAGTCTTAGGTATTACTCCTCCCTGGTCTCATGCCAGCACAGCTTGATGATGTTCCACTAACCCTAATATGACTTGCCATGGAACACAGTTTCTGACTTCTGGACTGAGCTGGAGTTCTCCAACAATGTGCGACATCTTCCCCTCAAAACACAGATTCTTATCTGTGGGTCAACAGATTTCAAGGGATTCACAAATTTGGATGGGGGGAAAAAATCACACCTTTATTTTCAATAACCTTTGCTTTCCTTTGTAATCCCGTATATTTTACTTTATACATGTAAAAGCATTATTCTGAAAGAGGATCCATTGACTTTAGCAAATTGGCAAAGGGTTCCTGACCAAAAAAAACAAGTCAAAGACTCTTACTGTAAAAAGAAGAGTGCGCTCTGCCTTCTCTTTTAGCTGAGAGTGCAGTGACTTAAGCTTCTACTCTTATCCAAGAAGGGACCTCACATAAGTAGTTACTAGATTAGGAAAGACCCCTTAGCTAGCTGTTTTTTCTCCAAGAGAGTTTAATTCCTCAAGGCCTTAATTCTTCAGACCTATGTGTGTGGGGTACAGCAACCCTTACTGAAACTCAGAGGCTTCTCAAGGTAGAAGGCAAAAAAGAATTTATTACAATCTCAGGAGAAGAGGTACTTCCCGCGAGATCATGGGCGGTGTCAGCAAGGGAGTGCACCTAAGCAGAGTGGAGTACATTATATAGGCCCTAACATGGAAGCCCACTAGCCTCTCTTCCCATTGGCTGAGAATCCAGACATACAGTCTAAGCATGGGAATCTACCCCAGAGACAAAGAACATGGAAAGAATTTTTGCTCACCAATGAGGGTTTTTGTTACCAAATATGGAACTTTAGGGAAGAATGCTGATGTGGCATAAGGGGGTAATGGGCCCAAGAGGTCGTGTGACCAGAACTTTGGTGGTTCTTCTCCATCCTGGAGTATTTTATTTGCTTAAGGGGGTTACTTAGTTATTTTAGCTTTGGCAGGAAGGGTAGGGGTCTTCACTTAACCTGATTTCACCAATATGTACTGTTACTCTTTAAAATGATTTTCCCCATCCAAGTCATACCCTAAGGAGCACACTCAGGCAGTGTCTATGTGTCTGTCTCTGTCTCTCTCCTCCCCCCTTCCTACTCCCCATACATTTATCTGTTCATTTATTTATACCTCAACCTCCTCCTTACCAAGGGCAGGGTTTCTCTCTCCAGCTTCCATCTATCCCACTTGCAGGTAATTAAGTGTTGTAACTCCTCCTTATTACTTGACTGCCTAATTGCACCCCTTCAGAAACATTTTAGGGGCTTTCTTTTCAACAAAACACCAAAAGCTATCTCCTAGATTTCCCCGAACCTGAAATTCTAGTCTGTCTTCCAAGGAGATGAATGGGAATTGCAGCATTTACTAATAGCTAGCACTTAAAGTTTACAAAGGGCTTGACATATGTTAATTCATTGGATCTCCTAATCTACTAAGTTACTGCTGCCAGGAATTGTTCTCCATCTCATTTTCTTTCAAATTTCTACCTTTATTAGGTATATATGGCCAACAACTATCTTTTCCAGGCCCAGAGCAATGCTTCTCATATATTATTAATGAGAGGGTTAGGCTACATTATAGGTATATTTTATACATACACACACACATATATAGGTATATATACCTATATATAGGTATATTATAACAGATAGATAATAGGTATATATAGAGATAATAGGTGCATATATGCATGTTTGTATATATAAAACTTTATTGACCAGATTTGAATTTACTTTCTCTTTCTACATCTAGAGTTCTAAGTATTACTTAGCTGCCTCAAATGATCCATAAACTCCCTTTCTGCTCAACACTTTATGATTCTGTAAAATCATATCAATTTCTCAACTTCCCTATTTCTATTACTTGAACTACCAATCTCCTAGTCATAGACCTAAACTTTGGAGTCATTTTAACTCCCCCCTTTTCCCTCATCTCCCATATTCAATATAAACTAGTCCCCTGAAATATTTCATACCTCATCACCTCCTTTTTATTTCCATTGTTATCACCTTAACTTAGGCTCTTATTAATGATCACCTGTACTTTTGCAGCAATCTTTTGTTAAGTGATTAATTTATTTTTAGTTTTTAACATTCATTTCCATAAGATTTTGAGTTTTGAATTTTCTCCCTTACCTTCTCCTCTGCTCTTCCCAAAACAATCTTATATAGTCTCTACTTATACATTCATATTAAATATAATTTCACATTAGTCATAAGGTAAAGAGGAGTTAGAACTAATAGGAGGAAAAAAGAAACAAAAAACAAAAAAAGGAGAGCAAAAATATGCTTTCATCTGCATTCAGACTCCAACATTCATTCTTTCTCTGGATGTGGATAGCATTTTCCATCATTAGTCTATTGGAGTTATCTTAGATCCTTGCCCTGCTGAGAAGGGCTAAGTCTGTCAAGGTCAGTCATCGCACAGTGTGGCTCTTACAGTGTACAATGTTCTCCTGGTTCTGCTCATTTCGCTCTGCATCAGTTCATGTCTTTCCAAGTTTTTCTGAAGTCTCCATGCTCATCATTTCATCACAATAGTGTTCCTTTACATTCATATACCACAACTTTTTCAGCCATTCCCCTACTGATGGATATTCCCCTCAATTTCCAATTCTTTGCCACCACAAAAAGAGCTGCTATAAATATTTTTGTATATATGAGTCCTTTTCTGACTTTTATGTTCTTTTTGGGATACAGTCCTAGAAGTGGTATTGCTGGGTCAAAGGGTATGCACAATTTTATAGCCCTCTGGGCATAGTTCCAAATTGCCCTCCAGAATGGTTCAATCAGTCCACAACTCTACCAACAATGTATTAGTGTTCCAATTTTCCCACATCTCCAATATTTACCATTTTCCTGTTTTGTCATGTCAGCCAAACTGATCAGAGTCATTTTGATTTACATTAATCTAATCAATTGTGATTGAGAGCATTTTTTCATATGACTACAAAGAGTTTCAACTTCTTCCTCTGAAAACTGCTTGTTCATATCCTTTGACCATTTATCAATTGAGAAAGTAACCTCTTTTTTAAAAAATTAAATTTTACTTTTACGTCCCTGTTCTCTGACTCTCATTCCCTTTCTGCTCCAACACAATTAAGAAAGCAAGAAAAATGAAACACCTTCTATATACATGTATACTTAAGCAAAACAAATTCTAGAACTATATTTGTCTTCACAATACTGCTGTTATCATATAAACTACTCTCCTGATCCGTTTACTTTGTAGTGAATGGAGAGCTAGCTCTTTTGTTTTTGAGGGCCTCTATATGTAGGTAAACAAAGGCTATCCCTCATCCAAAGGGAAACTAAAGTTTCTATTGTAGGAAGTTGGGGATGGGAACATGAGCTCCTATAACGTCTTCCCAGAGTCTTTTCCTTTAGGAACCTGAAGTGGGGTTGGCATCTTCCATCCTCCCTCTCAAAGCTAGAAACCAGAACTGCCATAATCAGCTCAAAAGTCCCACAGAAAACAAAAGAAGGCTAGAGATCTGTCCATCTTACCTACTCTGCCTTGATCCTCACCAGGGCTGGGCATTCATCTCCATCAATCAAGAGAGAGTCCCATACCAATGGGCTCTGGGACAGGGGTTACCATAGTAACTTCTTAATTGGTCTCCCTAAGTCTATTCTGTCCCCATTCAATTCATCTTACAATAACCAAAATAATCATCACTCTTTCTGATAAAAAAAAAAAACATTATGACATTAAAGTAGTTGAGTTTGAATTACTGAAATAAGTTCAGTGAGCTTGACATCTAAAGTGTTCATATTCCTTCTCCAATCTCCTTTCCAACATGTCTGCTACTACTTCTGTTCACATACCCAACACTCTATCCAAATTGGACCTATTGGTTCTTTCTCAAGCATATCTTGAACCTTTAGAGCTTCAAATCTTTGCATGTGCCATTGCCTTTTCCAGTAATATTATCGTTTTCTCCCCTTCTGCACATGTCAAGGTCCTACAGATACTTTTAAGGTCCAACTCAAATGCTATTCCCTCATAAAACTTTTCATGATGCCCTGAACAAAATGTGATACCTTTCTTTTGGACTCTTATAACCTTGATATGTACTCTCTTTGGCTTTTGCTATATTCTGTTCTCCCCCTCTTGATCTCCTAAGTTATTTCTTCTTGAAGGAGTCAGTTGTAATGCTACACTTGCTCGAGTCATTGGAGTGACTGGTTTTTAAAGACATTTGATGATTTTCAGATGACTCCTAGGACTAAAGACCAAGTTTCCTCAGCCTATTATTCTATGTAACTTCCCTCTAAAAGTACTTCTCTAATTATCTTTCTCATTTACTCTAAGGCTTCTAGTTGAGGTGGCTGCCTCAGGCAAACAAACTAAGACCTATTAAAGACCTTAGCTTAAAAAGGCCAAGGTCTCCCACTGTATCCAGGGCCATCTCCAATCATCCTGGTCTATATATATCTTGCCACTGGATCCACATGGCTCCAGAGAAGACAGTGAGGCTGGGGACTTTATCTTTCCCCCAAAATTTATTATTTGTTTTCAGTTTTCAACATTCACTTCCATAAGTTTTAAATTTTCTCCCCGTCCCTCCCCCAAGACTGCATGCAATCTTATATGGGCTCTACATATACATTCCCATTAAACACATTTTCACATTAATAATGTTACATGGAAGAATTACAGCAAATGGGAGAAACCATGAGAAAAACAAAACAAAAGAGAAAATAGTTTGCTTTTTTCTGTGTTCTGATTCTATAGTTCTTTCTCTGTATGTGGATGGTATTTTGCAACATGAGTCCTTTGAAAACATTTTAGGTTCTTACATTGCTGTGAAGGGCTAAAACTATTATAAACAGTCCTTGAACACTGTGACTCTTACTGTGTATAATGCTCTCCTGGTTCTGCTCATTCCACTCAGCAGCGGTGCATATAGATCTTTCCAGGTTTTTCTGAAGTCCTCCTGTTCATCATTTCTTATAGCACACTAGTATTCCGTTACATTCATATACTACAACTTGTTCTGCCATTCCCCAATTGATGGCATCCCCTAAATTTCCAGTTTTTGGCCACCACAAAAAGAGCTGCTATAAATATTTTTGTACATATGTGTCCCTTTCTCATTTTTATGATCTCTTTATATTGCTGGGTCAAAAGCACATTTTTATAGCCCTCTGAGCATAGTTCCAAACTGCTCTCCAGAATGGCTGGCTCAGCTCACAGCTCCACCAACAATGAATCAGTGTTCCCATTCTCCCACATCTTCTCCAACATTTATCATTTTCCTATTTTGTCATGTTAGAGGTTGGTGACTTTGAACAGTCCTCCTTCACTTAAATCCAGTTTACTTGCATGTCATGGCATCACCTCCATGATGTCAAGGTCCTTTTCCAGTATGAAGGATAAACAACAATACTTGAGGTATTAAGGCATCTCACCACTGACTTTAAGTGGACAGAAGTGACTTGATTGAGTAAATCAACCAACCCCATCCTTAAAAGTATCAGGTAAGACACTAGGTACAGGGGTGTAGAAAGATAAAAACTTAACAAATCTTGCTCCCAAGATATTCATTCATTCTGTCTGAGGAGAAAATATTTAATCTTGAAAAAGTTAGTACTTGGGCTGAGCTTTGAAGGACACTGGATTAAGAAATTGAGATAAAGAGAGATTGCATTCCATGAACTGGGTACAGTGAATGCAAAGGTACGGAGCTAAGAGGCAATGTCACAACTTCTGTTTCTTTTATGGTGAGCGTCCTTTAAAGTGCAATGAAGAGGACTTATTTAGTAACTAACAGTACATACCTCCTAATTTCATACCATCTCCACATAAAACTGCAGTTTGAAAGGTCAAAGAATATCAAAATACCAGAAAACAGAAATTCAGAAATACTGACTGGGGGACATATTTAGTCATTACTTATATGTATGTTCACAGAAGAGCAAAAGTTTTTTAAAATTATGTTTTTTAACACACATAAAATAACCTTATAGCTTGCAAATCTGTATCTCATTTGTTGTTTGCATACGGTCTCCCCGTTAGAAAGTGAATCACTTGAGGTCAAGGACTACATTTTGCCTTTCTTTGTATTAAATAATATGCATTTATTAAGCACCAATTGTGTGCCAGGTTCCCTGCTAAGTGTTAGAAATACAAAAAGAGGCAAAGGATAGTCCTGGCCCTCAAGGAGCTTACTATCCTGTGGGAGAGACAAAAGGCATATACAAAGCAAGCAGTTTATAGGATAGATAGGAAATAATTAACAAAGGGAAAGAACTAGAATTGAGAGGTTATGGAAGGCTTCCAGTGGAAGGCATTTTTTTTTTCTGGTGGGCAGTTTAAAGGTAGCCATTTTGGGGTGGGGAGGGAGAAAAAAAGTTGTATGATAATTTTGGTTGTTGTCCTTTGTTCTCAAAGAGGACCAAAATGACATCACTATAGTAAAGTCAAGTTTCAATGTGTCCAACTGTGGCTGATCAGACCAATATGAGCTGGACATGCTTTAACACAGGTCAGGCACAAAATAGTCCATGTGAACATTTACGGTGGATATTCTAAATTTGCACATCCTTTGTTTCCTTGAGTTGTTTCAATTCTGCTTTGCTCAAAGAACTCAAAACCTTCTCTGATATGGGCACGCCATGCTGAGCAGTCCTGTGCCAGTGCCTCC
Source organism: Bettongia penicillata ogilbyi (assembly GCA_023548195.1). Taxonomy (NCBI): domain Eukaryota; kingdom Metazoa; phylum Chordata; class Mammalia; order Diprotodontia; family Potoroidae; genus Bettongia; species Bettongia penicillata. The sequence goes on from JAJHZJ010000174.1 coordinate 2,575,259, forward strand.
CATGTCACACAATCAATTCCAAAGTTCTTGAGACTTTGAGAGTATCCTTGTACTGCTTCTTCTGAGCACCATGTGACTGCCTGCCTCTTGGGAGTTCTCCATAAAATGTTCTTTTTTGGCAAGTGCATGTTTTGCATCCAAACAAGTGTTGCTCTCTCTGAAGCATAGTTTGAATACTTGGTAGTTCAGCTCCAGTAAGGACTTCACTGTCTGGTACCTTATCCTACCAGGTGATCTTCAGAATCTTCCTAAGACAATGCAAATAGAAGCAATTCAGTTTCCTAGCATGATGCTGTCAGATTATCCAGGTTTCACAGGCATACAACAATGAGGTCAGCACAATGGCTCTGTAGACCTTCAGTTTGGTAGTCTAATACATTCTCTTCTCTCCCAACTTTTCTTCAGAGCCTCCCAAACACGGAGCTAACTCTGGCAATGCGTGCATCAACCTCATTGTCAATGTGTACATCCTTGGAAAGTACACTCCCAAGGTAAGTGAACTTATCCACAGCTTTCAAAACTTCTCCATTTGTTGTAACCGATGGTTCCACGTATGGATGGTGTGGTGGTGGCTGATGGAGCACCTGTGTTTTCTTGGTGTTATTAGGCCAAAATGAGCACAGGCAGCAGAGAATTGATCCATATTTCGTTGCACCTTAGCTTCAGAAGCTGTGTTGAGTACATAATCATCTGCAAACAGAAAATCATGCCCCAGCACTCCCTCCGCTGTGGTGGCCTGTAGCCTTTTCAGTTGAAGAACTTACCCTCAGTGCAGCAGCTGACCTTGATGCGGATTCATCCTCCTTGAAAGCATCTGACAGCATGGCTGAAAACATGGCGCTAAAGCCATGGCGCTAAAGCCTGCTTCACCCAGCGCTGCATGAAAACTTTACTAGTCAAAAGGAATAGCCAGCTGTACATAACATTAACAGTTTCATGTACAATCGTCCTTTTCTCCTATTCTACCATGTTACAGAAATGCTCGTTTTATTTACGTTCGGAGTAAACTACATTTTTATAAAAGAATGGAGGTGGGGGTCAAGGAGACAAGGAGATTCTTGAGACAACTGTCCTCGATAAGTTTAAAAGCTTAAAAGACCGCATTCAGTCCAAACTCCCTTCATTTAACAAGGAGGACGCTGAGGGTCCCTTAAGCTCCAAGAAGTCCCTCCGGCGCCGCGTGAAGCTCCGTGGCCCTAGGCACCATCCCCTTGTCCCTGCCGCTGGCCGCTGCTTCCGCCCAGCAGCCTGAGACTCTCCGCCAAGCGGATCACAGGCTTCCCAGGCTTCCCAGGCTTCCCGACCGAGCCCGGGCGGAGAGGGTGGGAGGGGTGCTGGGGGAGGGGGAGAGGAAGGGGGCGGCGGCCCGCACGGAGGTTAGCTCAACTGGCCGCTGACGCACTTCCGGCGCGACCGCTCTCCTCCACGCCGCGAAGGGGCTTCCAGGGGAGGCGGTTAGGAAGTTTGGGCGCCTTTTCTGGCGGCGGTAGATTTGAAGCTCCGCCCCGGGAGCCGCGCGCGGGACCGAGAGCCGCGCAGCGGAGCAGGTAGGCCGCCGGAGGCTGCGGGTGCGGCGGCGGTAGAGCCTGCGGCTGCGGCTCCGGGAGGCGAGGGGAGGGAGAGGCCAGGGCCCCGGGGGCGGAGCAGCGACGGGCCCAGCCCCCAGTTAACCGTCTTGTTCCCCCTCCCCCCGCGGAGCTCCGTGCGCTCGCCGGGACCGACGGACCCGGCGGGACGGTGCGGGCGTCGTCTGCCCGACCCTCGGGAGCGGAGCGAGGGGGAGGAGGAAGGCGGGGCCGCGCGTTGCGGAGGCTGTTTGGAGCTGAAGCGCCGGGCCGGCGGCCCTCCCCCCGCACGCTCCTCGCTCGCCCACTCGCCCGCCTCCCGCCCTGACGCATTTTGCCGCACAGGCTGTAACATGGCGGCGGCCGAGTGAGCGGCGGAGAGCCGTGCTGCTTCCCAGCGGCGGCGGGCGCACCGGAGGCGGAGGCCTCCGGCCGGGGCAGGGGCCGCGGCGTCCTGGGCAGCGCTCGCTCGCGGGGCTGAGGTTTGTTTCCTTCCGTTGGGGGCTGATTTAAAGCTCTCTCCCCGCCCTATCTGCCCTTCTCCGGGCTCGTACCCCCTTCTCCCCTCCCTGCTCCCGAGGCGGCAGCTGCCACATGTGCCCGCTGAGTTCTTTGCTTGCTTGCTTGCTTTTTTAAAGGCTGAGGTGTCGACAGGCTCGTGCTGCTCCTTTCAGACTGTTGCGAGGTCCCCTGGCTCGGAGCCCTGCGTCCTGCAGGCCCCGAGAGCGCGGACTCCTTCGCGCCCCGCGGCGCCCGGGGTGGGCTCCTGACGCCCAGCCCCTCCTTGCCTTCTCTCGCTTGTCCCTGTAGCGCTAGGTCAGCTTGGGGAGGCTCTTTTGGAAGCCGGCTGTTTTGTGGTCATTTTCATCGGCTTCCAGAACTGTCTCCAGTGAAGTACCAAGTTCCTGGCTGAGTTAAAAACTCAGAATGATTAAAAAAATTTACGTAGTGTGTTGGAAGTTTCAAAGGTGGAACTTGGTTTATCACCACAACTTGACACCTCGAGTTAAAAAAAGCGGGCGTGGGGGGGCGGGAGATGATCAAACCTAAGTAAAAGAAGGGGCCCAATGAACTGCATGTTCACCTTAGGTACTGAATTTTTTCAACTTCAGAGAACAGTAAAGTGCCTAAGAGTCCAGAACCTCGAGGCTTGAATTATTCTGAATTTTCCAGCTTACTACGCTAAATTAAAAAAAAAAATTTGTAGTGAAGTCCGGAACATATTGAAGTAATTTAACTTTTGGTTGTTGTAAGTGATACAGGTATCTCAGGGTATGATGAGTTATGTTGGCTGGTTGTCCTGACACGAAATGGCCCTGGACTACTGTGCTTTTAAAATTTTTGCCCCTTCTTTGTTTACCTGAGACTCTTTTAAACTCAGCTCAAGTCTGATCTTCTGCAGGAGTCCTTTATCAATATCTGTAGAAGTCATTAAAAGAATTTTGCAGTTTTTCGAAAGTAATCCGTTCTCATCTCTTGTTCAGTGCTTTCTCTCACTGTACTATATGTCTCTCCATCTGTGTGTATGTGTGTGTGAATATACACTCATGCATAAACATGTATGTGCATTTCTATACAGCTATAAAAATTTATTTTTTAAGTTTAAGGAAAGTTTTACTAATTCAGTAGTATTTCAGCAGAGTTAATTGTAATGCACATAAGAGACAGATACAGGTTATAGAAAAACAAAGAGATTATATACAGTTAAAATAAGTATATGTTTCTCTACCCCCAAAATGTATGTGTCTCAAAAGTACTGTTTTTTCCTTTCTTAGTATTCTCAGCAATCCTTACAGCATGCCTAGCACACAGTAGTCATTTAATAAATATTTTTTTTACTAGCTAATTTATGGTTTTCATCCCTTTGCACTTCTCTATGCTGTTAGCGTTCAAGCATGTAGCAGTCACCTCTCTCCTTATTTCCTTTTTTGGAGTCTGTTGTCGGTCAAGGAACTATGTCACCATATGTGTTTTAAGAACCATTTTATTCTGAATGAGCAAATCACTTAACCCCAATTGCCTCATCCTGGGTCATCTCTAGTCATCCTGATGAATATCTGGTCACTGGATTCAGATGGCTCCGGAGGAGAAGTGAGGGTGATGACCTGCACAGCCCTCCCTCACTCAAAACAAAGTCAGGTGCTGCAAGTCATGTCATTATCTCTGATGGCATGGTCTTCTTCGGCAAGGAAGGATGAATACACATTCTGAATGAAGGTTATATGGAACCTCAAAATCAAAATACTTATACTTTGTCACATCTATTTTGTGTACCTAGAAGTTATTTTTATTTTCTAGCAGTATTCTTTTTAAGTGGTAGGACCTTTGGAGAGCAGAGTTTCTGATAGACTAGATATTACTGTGATTTGGAGATGTAGATGCTCAGCTGTAATTTCATTTCCTCTTGTGACTATAATGATAGATCACAGGAATTGCTCTAGACATATGAATTTCATCAGGATATCTTATAACATTTCCTATGATATCCTTGTGGACAGAAGAGAGAATTAGTTGGATAGTAGTACAGTTTGGTGGGTGCATAACTGGTTGAGTGACCATACCCAAAAACTAGATGAAATAATGTCCATAAGTAATCTGCCAACCATAGGACTTGACCTGCATCTCTTTTCTTTCAGGGTTTTTATCACTGAGTTAGGTAATAATATAGAGGCATGAAACATGGAGGCAAAGCTGATCTAAAATCCTGGATGGCAGAATTTAGATTTAGTACTAACATAGATTTAGGTCTATGTAGTACACAGTATTTAAATTTTTAAGAGTTAAACGTATAAAGGGTGGGGCTGGGCTGTGCAACATTTTATGTGAGAAAACTTGGGTTTTTAGTCGATTGTAAGTTGAATATGAATCCACAACTAATCTGCCTGCCAAAGTGTCTGGTACTTACTTAGGCAGTATTAATTGCCATATACTATACAGAAAAAAGCATGTAGTAATAATCACTGCTTTCTGAGTTGGTAACTTCATTTTGGGTGCAGGATTTTAAGTGAGATGTTGAGAAGCTATTGTGTAATCAAAATGAACTGATTATAAACCACACCTATGACGAATGACTAAAGAACAAGGTGAAATATGCTTGTTCGTGCCATACTTAAGAAACTCTCATTGGACTTTGTCATCCCCTCAGTCACCCTGTTATCTGTTCTTCTCCTTGCTGGACTCTTTGTAAAGTCTATTCTTCCTCTCTTCATTTAATCTTTCTTTATCTCTCTCTCTCTCTCTCTCTCTCTCTCAATTCTTAATCCTTTGCAATCAGAATTCCTATCCCTGACTGCCTCCCTCCAATTGAAAATACTGTCTTCAAAGTTATAAATGATTGGTGAACTGTTTATTCTGGTAGCCCTTTTTCAGCCCTCGTTCTCCTTGACTGCAGTTTTTGATACTGTTTAGTAGCCCATACTTCTGAGCACTTATTCCTCCATTAGTTTCTGTGACACTGGCCTCTCCTAGTTGTCTGACAGTGGTCATTTTTCATCTATCCACTGCCATGTTAAGTGTGGGTGTCCTCTAGTGGTCTGTAACTGAGTCCCCTTTCTGTGATCTTTTAACCATCAGATCTACTCCTGTAGTTTAAAGTATCTTTTCAGTGGGGTAACACCCAAATCCATACTATCCAAACTTAAAACTTTCTCCTGAATTCCAGTAACACATTGTCATCTGCCTGCTGAGTTTAGATGTCCCTTGAAAATATTAGATGTTACATGTCTAAAGCAGAACTCACCTTTTCCTCTAAACTTCCCTTTTTAATGTTGAGGCTACCACTATCTGATTGCTTAGGTTTGTTAGCTCAGTCATTCTTGATTTTTCCCTCAGTCTCAGTCGCTACCTTCAATCAGTTACCTAACTGTTCTACTGTGAGTCAGGCCTTGATTAATGTCCATCTGAACTGCTGTAACAGTCCCACAGTTGTTCTCTCTACTTCCAGTTTCTCCCCTCTCCAATTCATCTTCCATATAGCTATCAAAATAATTTTTAAAAATCACAAGTCTGACCATGTCACTCCTCTGCTCAAACATCTGTGGCTCCCTTGCCTGTAAGATAAAACTCCGTAACTTAGCGTTCAAGGTTCTTTACAATTTAACTGTTTTCTAATTTTATTTCACAGTATTACCCTTTATTAACCTGTGTATTCTAACCAAATTGGGCAGCCAGTTGTTCACATAACAGTATTCTGTATCTTCTCTCTGAATTTTCACATAAGCTATTCAGAGGTCCCAAAACTATTTCTAATCCTTCCTTACCCCTCCTCTGTACTCCTGAGAATCCTTGTTTTCCTTAAAATTAGAGGGATAGACTAGTGGAATATGCTATATGCTAAAAATGCTCCTAATTCAAGACTTTCCTGTGCTTATCCCTCCCCTGGGTGTTAATAAATGTTCTCTCCTTTCTTTGATCTGTACTTATTTGTGAACCTGTAGAATCCCTAGTCTCTTATAGAAGTAAGCTCCTTGAGGGGAATCGCTTGGAATGTATTACCAGTGCTTAGGTTCATTGTACAAGTAGGCATTTAAGTACATTTTATTAAACTTATTGAAATGAGCAAGGGAAGGTGTACACAAGAGTTTTGAAATATGTAGTTGTCTTTTTTCTTCCTCTCTGGCTGCAGAGAACAGAACTGCAACTCCTGGGTGGAATTGACAGGGAGGAGAGGCAAGTTTCAGCACAGCCTAAGGAGGACCTTCCTAAACAATTGAGATTGTAGATAAATGGAATGAACTACCACATGAGGTATTGAGTTGTCCATCTTGGTAGTGTTCAAGCAGAGATTTAACTTAAGATTTTATACAAGTGGATTCATGTATCAGTACACAATTGCTCTAAATGTCTGAGTTTCCTTTCAATTAGAGCTATCCATAAGTAGAAAATGAGCTTCCTTGGGAGGTGATGGTTTTCCTTTCATTGGAAGTCTTCACATAGAAGTTGAACAGCTACTTTATAAGGATATTCGTAGTGAGAATTTTGGATATAGGTTGAACCGGATGACTGCTGAAGTGCCTTTTCACTCTAAAATTTTAAGAACTTTTGTTATTTAAAATTATACTTTTAGTGAGAAGTAGCATGGAGAACCATAAATACTTGAGTGCAAGGCTCATCTCTAAAACATGTGCTTGTCTTATATAACTTAGGACAAGCCTCAGTCTCTTAGTATTCTAGGAAACTATTAGACTAGAAGTTTTAGAAAAGGTGCCAACCTGTATTGGTTGAAGTAATGTCCTCACTTGGGAGTTGACCTTGCCAATAAAACCAGAGATTCAGTCCCTGAATTCCTTTACTTTCTGACAAATCAATATTCGATTTCATCTCTAAGGGTAATTTGGAAAGAGGGAGAGAAGAAATGGCAGAACTTATCACTTAAGTGTAAGCTTTCACAGGTTCCCTATTCCCTTTGGTTACCATGACAACACCTGTAATTTACTCACAGCATTAACTCCTTGCTTTAAAGAACGCATGTCTCACACACACACACACACACCTGATTTTTTTTTTAAACTTCCTTTTTGGCATATTTCCACAATTATTCACATACTCATGTCTCTGTGATCTCAGAGAGGTGGGCTGTCCATCCTGTGAAATTCAGTCCGTAAATTTGCCATGGAGGATACACCTACTATACTTTTCCTGTCATCTAGAGTAGTGGATGTTGTTCAGTTGTGTCTGACAATTCATGACTCCATTTGGGTTGGGTTTTTTTTGTTTTTCGTTTGGCAAAGATACTGAGGGGTTTCCTTCTTTAGCTCATTTTACAGATGAGGAAACTGAGGCAAATAGGGTTAAGTGATTTGCCCAGAGTCATACAGCTAGGAAATAACCTTGAACTCAGGAAGATGAAGGCCATAAACTCTATCCACTTTGCCACCTAGCTGCCAGACTAGTGGGATCAAACTCAAATAGAAATGGATTCCTGCAGGCTGCATATTGACTTAGGCAACCACAAATTAACATCTGTTTTGCACTCTATTTTTAATTATTTTGTTAAATATTTCCCAATTATATTTCACTTTTATATGCACTCATTTTGCAGGTGGAGTTTGACACCTTTGAGCTAGAGGATGCTAATTGAACTGTCCTTTGGTCATCTATTGAGCTAGTCACATGACCAGCATATCTTTTTTGATCCTATATTTCTTCAGTGACCATCGTTTACACTACGCCTCCTTTCTAATTCCTTGTTGTAATAATTAGAACCCACTCAAACCCATTGAATATCTTTGCTTTTTGGGTAAGAGGCTGATATATTCCATGACTAACAAACTATACAATATCTATGGAAGAACATTGGTTTGAAAAAGAAAAAAAACAGGCCTTTGTTGGCAGAGAAGCTTGGGGTCATTAAGTTAACTATCATTTTCAGAAAAGAAACCATCTTCATCTCTTGTTCAATTCTGGACCCCACTTACCCATTTGCATCATCTGTTGAAGGTGTATAGAATAATAGGTATATAGGGGAATGTAAAATATATATATATATATATATATGTAATAATAGGTGAACATTCTGTATTGTTCATCCAACTGCATTGGGATGTATCCTCTGGGTAACAGGCATTCTTCATTTTTTTTTCCTGTGTGGGTAGTTAAACTAAACCCTATAGTACCCAAGTAAAATTTCCTTATAATTGTTGCCTTTGTAGACAGTAGACTAAATGATTTTTAAGAATTTCTTACAAAATAATATTTTTTTTAACTGAAGTTACTGTGATTTCTTTCTATGCCTCTTACTTATTCTTGTATTCTGTTAGTAAACCTTTAAACTTAATTCCTAGTAGGCCCTATTGTTTTCTTATTACCTTTTAATGTTGGTACTGGGATTTGTTCTTTACTCTATAACAGCATAATATCATAGAGTTAAAGCTGGAAGGGACTTAAAAAGTCATCTAGTCCGACTCCTTCCTTTTACAGATACAGAAACAGGCATAGAGAAAGGATAAATTACTTGCTCAGAGTCAAACAGAAAGTGGTAGAGGTAGACTTTGAACCCAAATCTTCTGACTCCAGCACTGCATATTTCTGTTGTATCACACATTGCCTCATAGAAAGGTAAACCTAATATGTCTTAAAATTAATTTGTGCCAAACTCATATTTCATTGAAAATGGCTGTAGGTTTAGCTTTGTAGATACTTTCATGGGAACAAATAGAAATAGTTGAGCTCAATTTCAGTTTTACTTATGATTCAAATAATAAACTCAAATAATGGGCTTATCTCTGTTTATTTTGTTTTGTTTTTATGTATACCTGTGATTTCATAGATTAGGGAAGTCACAGAATTATGGATGTAGACATGAATAAACCTACGTCAAATGACTTACCTTCCCAGTGAAGAGGGGAGGGAAGGAAGAGAGAGAATTTGGAACTTGGAATTTGAAAAGAGAATTTAAAATTGTTTTTACATGTAACTGGGAAAAAGTAAATTATTAAATTTTTTAAAAAACAATTATAGATATAGAACTAGAAGGGACCTCAAAGACCATCTAGTCCAGGTTTTTTAAAGTATCATGTACTACTCTGGTCCCCTTCTCAGAATGTTTTAAATGCAAAAATGAAATACATAAAAATTATTTAAAAATTAATTATATTGAAATATTTTTATCAAAATATTTTTTAAAAATTCTTGAACTCATGATCTAATCCAACCCCCTTATTTTTTGACTTTTATTCTGAACTTAATAGTCACTGCATAAAATTAACATTTCCATGATACCGTGTAGAAAAGAAAGAGAGTATTGATGAAGCTGCGAATCACTGTTATATAGAGAGCTTGCTTTTTAAAGGTATGTAATAAATTGAGAATTTGACTTTTAAAGCTGTCCTGCTCATTTGTGACTCATTCTTTTCTTTTTGGGGGGAGTGAGGGGATAGTATCCCTAACTGCCTTCTCTGTCCTACCTCCCCACTTTCTAAATTGAGGGGAGGGGCATTTAACAAAATTGCATGGCCCTACAAAACAAATTTCCCACGTTGGGTATGGCCAAAAATATATATCTCATTTTCATCTTGAATGCATCACCTTTCTTTCCAGATGTGGTAGTATCTTTGGTACTCTAGAGTAGTGACTATTCTTAATACCTTTCAAAGTACTGTTTGTCTTTACAGTGTTATTGCTAATGTATAAATTGTTTTTCACATTCTGTAAACCTCACTGCATCAGTTCATATAAATTTTCCTTGGCTTCTCTAAAACTGTTCCTTTTATAATTGCTAAATTTAGGGCACAATAATATTGCATTCATGTAGTATAATTTATTAAGCTGTATCTCAAATGATGGGCATTTCCTCAATTTCCAATTCTTTACTTCTACAAAAAGAACTTGCAGTAAATATTTGCATGTAGGTCATGTCCTGTTTCTTTAATTTCTTTGATATTTTTGACCTAGTAGTGGCTTCTCTTCATCAAAAGGAATGCATGATATGGTGATGTTTTGAGCTTAATTTCAAATTGCTTGATTTTAAGAAAAATTATGGTTTATTATTTACTTTATTTCTATGTACTAATCATACTTGAAATTAAGATGAAATCAGTCATCGGTTGAAAAATTCATTAATAAATTCAGTCATATGTATGTGTGTATGTGTCTAGAAAGAGACATGTATCTCGAGATAAAAGGCCATGAACAGTGTAGTGTGAAAGTAAATGAATAGATGAATAGCCTCCAGAGGTTCCTACAGCTCTTAAAAACCAAATTAAACAGGATTTTATCTTTATATCCTAGATTTGGTGAACATAATTGTTTACTCACCATACCTGTCATGACAACTCTTTTAAATGTTCTTTTTGGAGGAAATAGTTCCAATTTGAATATACTTCTGTTATAACTTATTGCATGTATTTAACAATTAATGTGACTTGATTTTGATTTATTATGTAGTAGATACTATTCTGTGCTTAATATGTAATAGGACTAGGCGATTATTTTGAGCAGCTTCTATTCCAAGCTGTTGTAACAAATTTTATAAAAATTATACCAAAGTTCATCATGCTGACATTCAAATTCTTAGAAACTTGGGGTGCCTCAGTACCATGATTGCTTCATTGCAGAAGGCCTGAGTATTTCAGGACACAGGTATTGAACTCCTACATTAGTTGCTAAGTCCTATTGTTTCTGTCTTCTTAATTTCTGTCATATACACCTTCTGCCACTCTCCTGATCCAGGTTCTTATCATCTCACACCTGGACTATTACAATAGCCCTTTGGTTGGGCTCCCTATTTCAAGGTTCTGCCCACTCCAGTCAGTCCTCCAATCAGGCGTTATGTTGATTTTCTTAAATCAAAGTTTCAGCCATGTCACTTACCCTACCTATGGCCCTCCTCTTCCTTTAAATAAATTCCTGTGGCTCCCCATTAGCTCCAGGCTCAAATAAAATCCTGTTAAAACCCTTCTTTACCTGACCTCTTACAACCTTTTACTTCCCTCTGTAACATCATCTTTAGTTCTTCATTCTTTCTTACCCCAGATATTCAGTTGCTAGACCTTGTCTTTTATATCTCCATAAGACTGTTATTGCATATGTGTCTGCTTCATTCACACAACCACCACCTTTGTTTAGACTCTCATCATCTTTTTCCTAGACTATTGTAATAGCTTTCTAATGAATCTTCCTGCCTTAAGTTTCTCTTTGTTTTAATCCATTTTCCATACAGCTACCAAAGTGATTTTCTAAAGGCATTGGTGTGACCCTTTCATCCCCCTACTCAGTAAATCCCAGTAACCCACAAACAACTGAGAATTAAATATAAACTCTTTGGAATTTAAGGATGTGTGTAACTTAGCCCCAAACTACCTTTCCAGTTTTTTCCTCGCAATTACATGAAAAAAAAGCAGTTTTTAGCATTCATTTAAATTGTTTTGAGTTCCAGTTCTTTCCCTTCTTTCTTTTCCTGTCCCATCACTTAGAAGGCAAACAATTTGACATAGATTATACATAGTCATATAAAACATTTTCATATTAGTCATATTGTTAAATATAGGACCCCTCTGCACTCGCCCCAAAAACCAGAAAAATAAAGTGAAAAATGTATGATTGGATCTGTATTCAAACTCCATCAGTTCTTTCTTTGGAGATGAATAGCATTTTTCATAAGCCCTTCAGAATTTTCTTGGATCATTGTATTGCTGAAAATACCTAAGACATTCATAGTTCTTCATTGTACAGTATTACTATTACTGTGTAGAATATTCTTCTGGTTTTGCTCACTTTACTTTATATCAGTCCATGTAAGTCTTTTCAGGTTTTTGGGAACATCCAGCTCATCATTTCTGATATAGCACAAAAGTTAGTATTTCACCACAGTCATATCACAACTTGTTCAGGCATTCATTTCCAACTCTTTGCTGCTACAAAAAAAAGAGCTGCCATAAAAATTTTTGTACAAGTAAGTCCTTTTCTCTTTTTTTTTATGAGATACAAACCTAGTAATGGTATTGCTAGGTCAAATCTTTGCACAGTTTTATAGCCCTTTGGGCAATTTCAAGTTGCTCTCCGGAATGGTTGAGTCATTTTATAATTCCAGTTTTCCCATATCCCCTCCAGCATTTGTTATTTTTCCTGTCATATTAGCCAATCTAAGAGATGTGAGGTGGTACCTCAGAGTTGTTTTAATTTGCATTTCTCTAATCAAGTGTTTTTGAGTACGTTTTCATATGACTATAGATAGCTTTGATTTCTTCATTTGAAGACTGCCTGTTCATTATTAATTAGGAATGACTTATATTCTTGGAAATTTGACTTAGTTCTCTATATATCTGAGAAAAGAGGCCTTTATTGGAGAAACTTGGTGTAAAAGGTTTTCCTTGGTTATAATTACTAACTATATTAACCTCTATTCTGTTTTCCCTGTTTATCCTTCTCTTTTTTTGCTTCTGACCACTGCCTGCCCCAGTCTGCCTTCTCTTCTGTCAGTCTCCCCTTCTCTTATCCCTTTCATCTCCTACTTACCTATAGTTTAAGATAGATTTTTATATCTAACTGAGTGTGCATGTTATTCCCTGTTAGAAACACCTAATACTAATAAAGTATCAAGGAAAATTTATCGCAGCAGAGTTCAGAGGAATTGAACACTTGGACCAAAGTGGGCCCCTACCCTCTTTTCGGGAGAAGGGAGCCCTGAGTACAGAAGAGAGATGAGCTATATATTGTTAGTTCAAGCTGCCATTAGGTCACCATCTTCTCTACATGCCCATTATGTAACCTCCTTTAGTGTGTTCCCCCCTCCCAAACATGCTCTGACATAGGACCTATGATCAGAAAATGGAGGGATAATTTTATGCAGGGTGTGTCTGCTTATATACATGAAGTTCGTTAAGCAAGTGCAGTGAAGAAAAGCTTTCTTCAGGTAACTCTAGGTCATTTTTCTTGGCTAGTTCCAGTTAGCTGTAGTTTTGGTTCCTTTATCAAAAACTTTGTAATTTTTGAAGGCCACTGTCTTTTGATTGGTTTAGTCCACCTGCAGTCTTCTGGCCTTCTTATTATCTAACTTACTCTCAGTAACTTCAGTTTACAATTACATTGTTGAAGCTTAACTTTTACTGTCTCTCAAACTTCTGAGCCTATTTCAACGAGAGTAAGATTCAAGCACCCTAACCTTTTCCCACCCCATCTTTCCTTCCACTGTAAAAACTCTTTCACACATCTTTTAGAGAGAATTTACCCCATTCTACCTTTCCTTTCCTCCTCGCAGTGGATCTCTCTCACCTCTTAATTTTATTTTCTTTAGATATCATCCTATGATATACAACTCTGATCCATGCTCTCTGTCTATGTCTAACTGCCCTAAAAATGATAGAAGTTCTTAGGAGTTACAAGTATCATGCAGGAATGTAAACAGTTTAACCTTATTGAATCTCTTTCCTCTTTACATTTTTATGCTTTTCTTCAGTCTTGTATTTGGAAGTCAGATTTTTTGTTTAGCTCCGGTTTTTTCATCAGGAATGTTTGAAAGTCCTCTATTTCATTAAATATTTTTTTCCCTGTGAAGGAGTATATTCAGTTTTGCTGTATAGGTCAGAATATCATGTTCCAAACCCTCCAATCTTTTAATGTAGAAGCTGCTGACTTATCCTGATTGTGGCACGCTCTCTCTCTCTCTCTCTCTCTCTCTCTCTCTCTATATATATATATATATATATATATATATATATATATATATATATATGTATACGCTACTTGGAATATTGTTTTCCTTGACCTAGGAGCTCTGCAATTTGATTATAATATTGCTGGAGTATTCCTTTTGGAATCTTTTTTCACTTTATATTTTACTCTCCAGTTCTAGGATATCGAGGCAGTTTTCATTGATCATTTCTTGAAATATGATGTCTAGAATTATTTTTATTTTTAAAAAATTTATCCTTTATTTCTTTTTAATATTCTTTTCTTTTTAAATTCTCCCTCTCTTTCCTACCCCTCTACACCCACTGAGGCAGCAAGCAACATGATATCAGTTATACATGTGAAATCATGCAAAATATATTTCTTTATATAAATCTTATCTTATATTTGCTGTATTACAAGAAAAAAGCAAGTGAGAAAATTATACTTCAATTTGTATTTAGAATTCATCAGTTCTCTCTCTGGCAGAAGACAACATTTTTTCATCATGAGTCCTTTGGAATTGTCTTGGATCATTGCATTGGCGAGAGTAGCCAAATCTTTCACAAATGTTCATCTTTACAACATTGCTGTTACTGTGCACAATAGTCTCCTGGTTCTTCTCACTTCACTTTGCATCAGTTCATATAGGTCTTGCCATGTTTTTTTTTTTTAAACTATGCCCCTCATGATTTTTTATAGCACAATAGTACTTCATCATAATCATATGCTTTAACTTGTTAAACCTTTACCCAATTGATGAGCATCCCCTCAATTTCCAGTTCTTTGCCAACCCACCCAGAAAATTATTATAAATATTTTTGTGCATATACATCTTTTTCCTTTTCCTTTGATATCTTTTGAGTACAGACCCAGTAGTGGTATTGCTGGATCACGGGGTGTGTACAATTTGATAGCCCTTTGTGTATAAATAGTTCCAAATTGTTCTCCAGAATGTTGAGACCAGTACACAACTCCACCAGTAGTCCATCAGCATACCTATTTTCTCTCTTTCTATCCCATAGGAGAAGAGTAATTTCTGAGAGGTGTGAGGTGGTACCTCAAAGTTGTTTTAATTTAGAGTAGTTTTTCTTATTTATTTTTAGTTTTCAACATTCATTTCCACAAGATTTTGAGTTCCAGATTTTCTCCTCATCTCTCCCTTCCCCTCACCCCAACACACCGTGCATTCTGAATACCCTCCTTCTAGTCTGCCCTCCCTTCTGTCACACCCCTCACTTCCCTTATCCTCATCTCTCTTTTCTTGTAGGGCAACATAGATTTCTGTACCCCATTACTTGTATTATTTCCCAGTTGCATGCAAAAACAATTCTCAACATTCGTTCACAAAACTTTGAATTCCAACTTCTCCTTCCTCCCATCCCCACTCTGAAAGCAAGCAATTCATTATAGGCTGTAAATGTGTAGTTATGCAAAAGACTTCTATAATAATCATGTTGTGAAAGACTATATTTCCCTCCATCCTATCCTGTCCCCCATTCTGTTCTCTCTTTTGACCTTTTCCCTCCCCAGAAGTGTTTACTTCCTCTTCCTATTTGCCCTCCCTTCTATCATCCCTTCCAAACACACTCTTATCCCCTTCTCCCCTACTTTCCTGTAGTGTAAGATAGATTTTCATACCAAATTGAATGAGCATCTTATTCCCTCTTTAAGCCAAATGTGATGAGAATAAGCTTCACTTTTTGCCTCTCACCCCTTTTCCCCTCCATTGAAAAAAGCTTTTTGTTGCCTCTTTTATGAGAGATAATTTGCCCCATTCCCTTTTGCCCTTTCTCCTCCTAATATATTCCTCTCTTACCACTTTATTTTTTTATATATCATCCTTTCCTATTCAACTCACCCTGTGCCCTCTGTCTATATGTATATAATCCCTCCAACTACCCAAATACTGAAAGAAGTTTCAAGAATTACAAATATTATCTTTCCATGTAGGAATGTAAACAGTTCAACTTTAGTAAGTCACTTATGATTCCTCTTTACATGCTTCTCTTGATTTTTGTGTTTGAAAGTCAGATTTTCTATTCAGCTCTGGTCTTTTCATCAAAAATGCTTGAAAGTCCTCTATTTCATTGTATATATATTTCATTGAATGGCCATTTTTTTCCCCTGAAATGTTATACTCAATTTTGCTGGGTAGGTGATTCTTGGTTTAATCCTAGTTCTTTTGACTAATGGAAAATAATATTCCAAGCCCTTTGATGGCTCACTGTAGAAACTGCTAGATCTTGTGTTATCCTGATTGTATTTCCACAGTACTCAAATTCTTTCTTTCTGGATGCTTTTTTCCTTGACCTGGGAATTCTGGAATCTGGCTATAATATTCCTAGGAGTTTTTCTTTTCAGATCTCTTTCAGTGTTTATTTTACTCTCTGGTTTTAGAATATCAGGGCAGTTTTCCTTGATAATTTCATGAAAGATGATGTCTAGGCTCTTTTTTTCATCATGGCTTTCAGGTAGTGCTATAATTTTAAAATTGTCTCTCCTGGATCTATTTCTCAGGTCAGCTGTTTTTACAGTGAGATATTTCACATTGACTTCTATTTTTTCATTCTTTTGGTTTTGTTTTGTAACATCTTGGTTTCTCATAAAGTCATTAGCTTCCATCTGCTGCATTCTAATTTTTAAAGAACTATTTTCTTCAGTAAGCTTTTGAACCTCCTTTTCCATTTGGCTAATTCTACTTTTTAAAGCATTTTCCTCCTCATTGACTTTTTGGACCTCTTTTGCCATTTAGGTTGGTCTGTGTTTAAAAGTGTTATTTTCTTCAGCATTTTTTTGGGTCTCCTCTAGCAAGCTGTTGACTCACTTTTCATGATTTTCTTGCATTGCTCTCATTTCTCTTCCCAATTTTTCCTTGATTTTCAAAATCTTTTTTGAGCTCTTCTCCATGGCCTGAGACCATTGCAAATTTATTTTGGAGGTTTTAGATAAAGAAGCCTTGACTTTGATGTCTTCCCCTGATGGTAAACATTGTTCTTCCTCATCTGAAAGGCTGGGAGAGACCTGTTCACCAAGAAAGTAACCTTTTATAGTCTTATTTTTTTTTCCCCCTTTTTTGGGCATTTTCTCAGCCAGTTACTTGACTTTTGAGTCATTTATCAAGTGGCAGGTATAATCTAAGGACCTGTAAGTTTTTAGTTCCTCCAGGATGGCACAGTCAAGGGAGAGGAGTTACTCCTCTCCTTCCTGCACTCTGGTCTGGGAGCAGCCATGAGCTTTTCTTCCCAGGATCTGCAAGTAGATTTCCCTCTCCACAACTGCCTCCAGCTCCACCAGGCCAGTGCTCCTCCTCACTCCATGGCTGCCACTCAGGGTTGAGATTAGGGCTAGGGCTCCAAAAGGGAAAGCTGCTGCAGTGATGTCTTCCCCACTGGGGCCAGGGCTAGGGCAGAACCATGCTCCCTTCTCACCCAGGTGAAAGAGTTTTCTCACTGACCTTTGAAGCTGTCTTTGGCATTTGTGGGTTGAGAAATCTGGGAACTGCAGCTGCTGTCTGGGATTCCATGCCCTGAAGCCTGCTGCAGTACTGTCTCTGCTGTGCTATGTGGCCAAGGCTGGGTTGCATTCCATTCTGAGCCCAGTATGGTAGACCTTTGCTGGCTTTTCCTTCCAGGCTGTCTTGGTCTGGAAATCTCTTTGACTCTGTTATTTTGTGGCTTCTGCTACACTAGATTTGTTCAGTCATTTTTTACAGGTATTTTATGAGCTTTGGGGGTACAGCTAGAATAGGTCTGTCCTTCTACTCTGCCATCTTGGGTACACCCCTCTAGACTTTTTTCTTGATCATAGGTTTCAGGTAGTCCAATAATTCTTTCTTTTAAATTATTTTATTTGTTTTCACTGTTCTGCATTCACTTCCATATATCTTAGATTTTTTCCTCCTCCTTCCCCCCTCTCTCCCTACTCCCTTCACAAGATGATGTGCAATCTTATATAGGTTCTACATATACATTCCTATTAAATACATTTTCACCTTAGTCATGTTGCATAGAAAAATTAAAATGAATGGGAAAAAACCATAAAACAAAACATAATACAAAAGAAAATGGTCTGCTTCATTCTGCATGCAATCCAATTCCTTAATTCTTTCTCTGGATGTGGAAGTTTTGCCTCAAAAGTCCATTGGGAATTTTTTAGGTCCTTGCATTGTTATGAAGGACTAAGTCTACCAGAAAAATTCCTCACACACTGTGGTTGTTGCTGTGTGCAAAGTTCTCTTGGTTCTCTTTTCACTCAGCATCAGTTCATGTAAGTCCCTCCAGGCCTCTCTGAAGTCTTCCTGTTATTTTCTTATAGCACAATAGTATTCCATTACATTCATATACCACAACTTGTGCAGCCATTCCCAGTTGATGGCCATCCCCTTGATTTCCAGTTTTTGGCCACCACAAAGAGAGTTGCTGTAAATATTTTTGTACATGTGGGACCCTTGCCCATTTTTATGATCTCTTTGGGCTACAGTCCTAGAAGCGATGTTGCTGGGTCCAAGGATATGCACATTTTTGTAGCCTTTTGGGCATAGTTCCAAATTGCTGTCCGGAATGGTTGGATCAACTCACAGCTCCACCAACAATGAATTAGTGTTCCATCTCTCCCACATCTCTCCAACATTTATTCTCTTCCTGTTTTGTCATGTTAGCCATTCTGATAGGTTTGATGTGGTACCTCAGAGTTGATTTGATTTGCATCTCTCTAATCAATAGTGATTTAGAGCATTTTTTCATATGACCATAGATAAAACTGCCTGTTCATATCCTTTGGCCATTTATCAATTAGGGAATGAGTTGTATTCTTGAAAATTTGACTCAGTTCTCTACATATTTTAGGAATGAGGCCTTTGTCACTGACCCTAGTTGCAAAAATTCTTGCCCAGTTTTCTGCTTCCTTCCTAATCTTGGTTGCTTGAGTTTGTGTAAAACCTTTTCAAATTAATGTAATCAGAATTATCCATTTTGCATTTCATAATATTCTGTATCTTTTGTTTGGTGCAAAATTTTTCCATTCTCTACAAATCTGACAAATGCACTATTTCTTACTCCCTTAATTTGTTTATAGTATCAGTCTTTATACCTATGTTATGTGTCCCTTTCTAGTACAACAATTCTTAAATTATTTCCTCAATCTCTTTTCCAGGTCTGTTGTTTTTCCAGTGAGATATTTCACATTTTCTATTTTTTAAATTCTTTTGATTTTGTTTTATCATTTCTTGTTGTATCACAGAGTCATTACCTTCCAATATCTTGATTCAAAATTTTAAGGAATTATTTTCTTTAGTGAGGTTTTTAACCTCCTTATACATTTGGTCATTTCTGCTTTTTAAGGAGTTCTTTTCTTCAGTGAATTTTTTGGCCTGTTCTTTTTTTAAGATGTTATTTTCTTCGGTATTTTTTTGTGCTTTCTTTATGAAGTTGTTGAGTCTTTTTCATGATATTCTTATACTCCCATTTCTCTTCCTAATTTTTCCTCCACCTGTCTTACTCTATTTTTTTTCTTTTTTATTTATTTATTTAATTTTTTGCATTCATTTTCACAAAATTTTGGGTTCCAAATTTTTTTTTTCCCCTTTTATATCCTCCCTCCACCCCAATACCCCAAGCAATCTAATTTTCCCTATCACCAGTCTGCCCTCTCTTCTATCATCCCTCCCTTCTCTTGTCGCCATCTTCTCTTTTCTCCTGTAGGGCCAGATGACTTTCTATTCCTCATTAACTGTTTGTCTTCTTTCCTAGTAGCAACAACAATACTAAACAGTTGTTCCTAAAACTTTGAGTTCCAAATTCTCCCCATCTCTCCCTCCCCACCCATTCCCTTTGGGAAGGCAGGCAATTCAATATAGGCCATATCTGTTTAAATTTGCAAATGACTTCCCTGATAGTCGTGTTGTGTAAGACTAACTGAATTACTGTCTTTTGATCCTGTCCCTCCCTGAGTGTTGACTTCAAATTGCTCCCTCCACCCTTTGCCCTCCCTTCCATCATCCCCCCCCTTGTTTATCTCCTTCTCCCCCACTTTCTTATCCTGTAAGATAGGTTTTCATACCAAAATGAGTGTGCATTTTATGCCTTCCTTTAGTCAAATGTGATGAGGGTAAACTTCTTGATTTTTTTTTTCCTCAGCTCTCCTCTTTTTCCCTCCACTAAAAAGTTTCCTACTTGCCTCTTAAATGACATATAATTACCCCCCTTCCATTTCACCCTCTTTCCTCCCACTACATTTCTCTCTCACCATTTACCTTAATTTCTTTTAAGATATTGTCCCATCCTATTCAATTCACTCTGTGCTCTCTATCTCTGTATGTGTGTGCATGTGTGTATGTGTGTGTGCGTTTTTGCATCGTTATCTTCCTTTGACTTTGTGTTTTCGTCTTCCCTCTCACCATAGTGTGATCTATGATCAAATTCTTTTATTCTGTATTCATTTTCCCAGCTTATTTCTTCACTTTTAATTTTATGTAGTGTTAATAAGAGCTAAAGATCTTCCCCACCCGTTGATGGGCCTGCCCATTAAAGGAAGCTTGATTAGGGGAGTTTTTTGTTTTTTGTTGGAAGGACCATACCTTTTATTAATTTCTTTTTTTTTCTCAGACAAAGAAAAAGCAAAAATAGATTTAATTACAAGAGATAAGCAGGGAAATTACATTTTGCTGAGAGGTACCAAAGACAGTGAAGTAATATCAGTATTAAATACATATGTACCAAAAGGTACAGCATCCACATAAATGAACTTCCCTAAGATTACACATCTTAATGCAGCACCCCTCTAGTCCACACTTCCTGCCCCCCAAACACACACCAATGAGGTCAGTGGATTGGTCACCATTTGATGTTCACCATGTTGCAGAGATTGTCACTGATAAACTTCTTAGAGTGCTGAGTGTTGTCAAAATGAATAGGCTGGGCAATATTGGGACCGTGATGAATGTCTTTAATCATGATTGGTCCACATTCATAATCCCACTCAATTTTACTGACTAGATAGAGACACATATACAGCTGAAGGGATCGCAACAGTTGAATCTTCATCCACTTCTCCTTCTGTCCTTGTGAGGTCTTGCTCCATTCCTTTGAGTTCTTCCAGCTCTTTCATCAACAGATAGAGATCAGTCTTTAGACTTGCATCCTTCTAACTGGTCTTCTGAAGCTCAGATTCAAATTTCTGTAACTTGGTTTCAACACGTTGTGCTATTTCTTTCTCATCAATTAATTTTCTGGACCACATCTTCCTCCATAGCAAGAATCTCTGAGAGGAGCTGGTGAGTGCTCTTCTTCATGTCCAGCAGCCTCTCCTCCCACCTCAGAAGCTACCACACCCGTGCCCTGGCTTGGTTGGAGTTGAGCAACCAGAACAGTCCCTGACTCACCTCCTGCATGCTTCGATGTACTGCCATGGCTCAGGCAGGAATAATTGAGAGAAGCCTGCCAGCCCCAAGCCCACCCAAACTCAAACGGTCATCCTTTTGTTAATTTGTAATGAGGCACTGGTTTTTAAAGGGTTATGGTGCCCTCTGATTCTGAAAAGTGTATATGTTCTCTGAGTTGAGGTTTTACCTTGCAGCTTAGTTTTTAAAAGAAGGTTTGTGTGCCAGATGACATTTTGGGAAGCCACTGTGGAGCCCCGGCCCCCCCCCCCCCCCCCCCCCCCCCCCCCCCCGTTTTGAAAACCCAGATGTTGCTGCTTCTGTCTCTGCTAACTCTGTGTGTATGGTCAGACAGTTGAATCTGTCTGTTGATCTGTGATATTGCTTATGATCAGACAGTTGGAAGCCCTGTCGATTATTTCTTTGTATTTTCTCTGAAGTTAAGGTTGCTGACTTTTCCCTCTGAACTAAGTGCTATAAGTGGTAACTAAGTGGTATAATTGAGTATATATGCTTGATTAAAGTAGATTGTTTGATCCCTCAGAAGTTGCTTTCTTTTTAGAAAAGCAAATCTAAGAACCTGTACAGCAGCCCCTCCTGTGTATGCTGGAGTCCTTGCTGATACAATGTTAAAGTTGGGGTCTGCTCCTGGGGTAGAGGGGGCACTGTCCCAAGCTTCAGATTTTTCCATCTTGCTGTTTTCAGGAAAGCTAGTTCCGGGTGGTCTATAAGTTTTCAGTTTTTCCAAGGTAGTTTGGTCTAAGGAGAGTATGGTCACTGCTTTTCTGACCTGTATTCCTTCAGCTGCACACTCAAGTGTGCTAGTGCTCCTCCTCTTCCTCGCCCTGGTAATGAGATTTGGAACCATGCACGGGTAATGCAGCAGTATCCTGCACCCAGGGCCAGCATAGGGTTCCCTGTAATCTCCTTCTGACCAGTGGGCCAGCTCCATTACTTTCTGTGCTCTGAGAGCTTAGCTGATAGTTGACCTAAAGGTCAGCTGCTGGAGTGTGGCCAGTGCTGGACTATGCTCCACTGCCACCCCACAGAAGTCCTATAGATCTTCTAAGTTGTCTTGGACTAAAAAATTTTCACCCAGGCGCGGAGCCAAGATGGAGGAGTGAGAGCAGCGACTCACCTGAGCTCTCGGACAAACTCCTCCAGGTACCTCTGAAAGGAGAATCTGACCAAATTTTGGAGGTGCGGAATCGAGTGGGAGACAGATGGTGACGGATTCGGAGCTCAGGTGGGACTGGAAGGTCCATGGGAAGGATCTGTTCCGCGGGGGTGAGCACACAGCGCAGCGTGGCCAGCGCAGCACGGCCAGCGCAGCGGAGCAAAAGAGATCCGAGAAACCTGAGTGGCGGGCGGAACCAGAGGAGCGCCACCGGGGCGGGAGACAAGCCGAACAGAGTCAGTGAGAGCCCCCGAGCGCCAGATTATCAGCGCAGCAGCTCCTGAGACCTTCAGCCTGAAGATCAAACTCCGGTAAGTCACCTACTTGAACTTCCGGGAGCCAGGATGGCGGAGTGATCAGCTAATGCTCTCTCCTTCCCCCTTGATGACCGTGAAAGAACCATAAAATATCTCCCCAGAAAAATCCCAGATCAGTAGAATTAGAAGAAGGAGACCAATAGTCTCATAACACCTGAGACGAGGAAAATAGCTAAGGGGGATTCCTCATACGGTGGCAGAGGCAAACCGGAAGGACAGAGGACCCAGGGCAGAGAAAATTCGCACTAGGACCCAGGCAAGCCTCAGCACCAGGAGAGGAGCCCCAGGAGGGTTGGGAACACGCATTAGCATCTAGGCGTGCCTCAGCTGTCCAGGGGAATCAGAAAGACAATAGGGCAGTTGGGATTACTAGCCCCTGAGCTTGCCTTTGCCTCAGTTCAGCTAAGGAAATCTCCTGGGACCAGACCACCCCTCCTCCACACTTAAGCTAAACCCAGGGCTGATCAGGGAAACACCAAACAAATACCTGCTTTTAGCTTTTTCACACATCAGCTCAGCAAAAAGTTCTCTAGCTTCTGACTGAAAGAACCAGAAGCCACAACACTCAATCAAAATCATGAACAGGAAAAAGAAGAGGGCCGAAAGAACCATAGAATCTTTCTATGGGGATAAGGACCAAAACACAAGCCCCAAAGAGGTCACAGCTGAGACTGTACTTCCATCTGAAACTTCAGAAGGGACTATGAACTACTCGCAAGTACAAGCAGCTCTCCTGGAACAGCTGAAGAAGGAAATAGAAGATAAACTGGCCAATGATTTTAAAATTATTAAGAAAGAATTCACTGATGAGAACATCTCCTTGAAAAGGAAAATTGAACAAATGGAAAAAGAAGTTCAAAAATTAAATGGAGAAAATAAATTCCTGAAAGGCCAAATGGAAAAGGAAGTACAAAAATTAACTGGAGAAAATACCTTCTTAAAAGGAAAAATTGGGCAGATGGAAAAAGAGATACAAAAGTTAACAGAAGAAAACAATGTGATGAAGATTAGAATTGGGCAAGTAGAAACTAACAACTCAATGAGACAGCAAGAATCAGTCAAACAGAATCTAAAGAAGGAAAGGATGGAAGAAAATGTAAAATATCTAATTGGAAAAACAACTGACCTCGAAAATAGATCCAGAAGAGAAAACTTAAGAATTATTGGCCTGCCCTTAAGAATTATTGGCCTGCCAGAAACCCAGGATGGAGAAAAGAGTCTGGACAATATCTTCCAGGAAATCATCAAGGAAAACTGCCCAGAAGTTCTAGATTCAGAGGGCAAAATAGTCATCGAAAGAATCCACCGTTCCCCTCCTGAAAGGGACCCCAAACTCAAAACCCCAAGAAATATAGTTGCCAAATTCCAGAGCTATCAAGTGAAGGAGAAAATATTACAAGCAGCCAGAAAGAAACAATTTAAATATCAAGGAGATACAATCAGGATTACACAGGACCTTGCAGCTTCTACATTAAAAGATCGAAAGAATTGGAACCCAATATTCCGTAAGGCAAAGGAGCTGGGACTGCAACCAAGGATCAACTACCCAGCAAAGTTCAGCATAACATTTCAGGCAAGGAGAAAGTCATTCAACGAAGTAAGGGATTTCCAGAGTTTCCTGACCAAAACACCAGAACTTAATAGACAATTCGATCTTCAAATGCAGGTCTGAAGAGAATCATAAAAAGGTAAACAGTGGGGGGGGGGGGGGGGGGGAACAATTTGCTACTCAATGAGGGCAAGTTGTTCACCTCCCTATAAGGGAAGATGGTATCTGTTTATCTTGAGAACTGTGCATCTATTAAGAAATATAAAAGGGATAAGCATAGGGGGAACGGGTACCCATAAAGTAAATGATATCATGATAAAAAATGTGATTTAAGTATGAGAAGGGAGTGTAATAGGAGGAGTGAAAAGGAGGAAGCAGAAAATGGCAAATTACATCACAAGAAGAAGTACAAAATCATAGTAGAGGGAAAGAGGGGAGGGAGATGAGCATTGTGTGAGAGGTACTCTCATCGGATTTGTTTAAAGGACAGTACAATAAACTTAAGTAGAAAATCCTAACTAGCTCTATAAGCAGTGGGAGGGGAAGGGGGAAGAAAGGGGAGGGAGGCAAAAGGGAGGGAAGAAGCAATAAGAGTAAAGGGGAGTTAAAGGGAGGGGGGGCTAAAAGAAAGAGGGGAAGGTGGCAAGAGGAGGTGGTGAAAAGTGAATACTAGTGAGGAGGGGAAGGGAGACAGCAGAGCTAAAAGCACAAATGGTGGGAAAGAAGATGGAGGGAAAATACACAGATTATAATCATAACTGTGAATGTGAATGGAAATGAATTCTCCCATAAAACGGAGACGGATAGCAGAAATGGATTAAAAGCCATAATCCAACAATATGCTGCTTACAAGAAAACACATTTGAAACGGGGGGGATACACATAGGATAAAGGGTTAAAGGATGGAGCAGGAATATATTGTGCTTCAGCTGATGTAAGAAAGGCAGGAGTAGCAATCCTAATCTCAGACAAAGCAAAAGCAGAAATAGATCTAATCAAAAGGGATAAGGATGGAAACTATATCCTGCTAAAAGGCACCATAGACAATGAAGCAATATCATTACTAAACATGTACGCTCCAAGTGGTATAGCATCCAGATTCTTAGAGGAGAGATTGAGGGAGTTGAAGGAAGAAATTGACAGCAAAACTGATACTAGTGGGGGACCCTCAACCCACCCTCTTTCTGAACTTGATAAATCTAACCTCAAAATAAACAAGAAAGAGGTTAAGGAGGTAAATAAAACTCTAGATAAGGTAGATATGATAGATCTTTTGGAGAAAATTGAATGGGAATAGAAAGGAATATACTTTTTTCTCAGCAGTACATGGAACATTTATAAAAATTGACCATGTACTAGGACATAAAAATCTCAAAATCCAGTGCAGAAAGGCAGAGATAATCAGTGCATCCTTCTCAGATCATAATGCAATAAAAATTATATGTAATAAAAGGCCATGGAAAGATAAAGCAAAAATCAGTTGGAAACTAAATAATTTAATCCTAAAGAAGGAATGGGTTAAAGAAGAAATCATAGAAACAATCAACAACTTAATTCAAGAGAATGACAATAATGAGACAACCTACCAGATCTTATGGGATACTGCAAAAGCAGTTCTTAGGGGAAGTTTTATATCTTTGAATGCCTACATAAATAAAATAGAGAAAGAGGAGATCAATGACTTGGGTATGCAGCTGAAAAAGCTAGAAAAAGAACAAGTTGAAAATCCCCAAGAAAATACCAAATTAGAAATACTGAAAACCAAAGGAGAGATTAATAAAATTGAAATTAAGAAAACTATTGAATTAATAAATAAAACCAATAGTTGGTTTTATGAAAAAACTAATAAAACTGATAAACCTTTGGTCAATTTGATTAAAAAAAAGAAAGAAGAAAATCATATTACTAATATTAAAAATGAAAGGGGTGAACTCACCTCCAATGAGGAGGAAATTAAAACAATAATTAGAAATTATTTTGCCCAACTTTATGCCCACAAATTCGATAATCTAAATGAGATGGATGAATATTTTAAAAAATACAAATTGCCCAGATTAACAGAAGAGGAAATTGAATACTTAAACAACCCCATCTCAGAAAAAGAAATTGAACAAGCCATCAATGAACTCCCTAGGAAAAAATCTCCAGGACCAGATGGATTCACAAGTGAATTCTATCAAACCTTTAAAGAACAGTTAATTCCAATACTATATAGACTATTTGGGAAAATTGGGGAAGAAGGAGTACTCCCAAATTCTTTGTATGATACAAATATGGTTTTGATACCCAAGCCAGGAAGAGATAAAACAGAAAAAGAAAATTATAGACCAATTTCTCTAATGAATATAGATGCAAAAATATTCAACAAGATTTTAGCAAAATGAATACAGCATCTTATCAAGAGAAAAATACATTATGATCAGGTAGGTTTCATACCAGGAATGCAGGGCTGGTTCAATATTAGGAAAACTATTAGCATTATCAATCATATCAACAACAAAACCAACAAAAACCACATGATTATCTCAATTGATGCAGAAAAAGCTTTTGACAAAATACAACACCCATTCCTATTAAAAACACTGGAGAACATAGGAATAAAGGGAACTTTCCATAAAATAATAAGCAGTATCTACCTAAAACCTTCAGCAAGCATTATATGCAATGGAGATAAGCTAGAGGCATTTCCAATAAGGTCAGGGGTAAAACAAGGATGCCCATTATCACCATTATTATTCAATATGGTACTAGAAATGTTAGCGGTAGCAATTAGACAAGATAAAGAAATTGAAGGAATAAAAATAGCCAAAGAAGAAACTAAGTTATCACTCTTTGCAGATGATATGATGATATATTTAGAGAATCCCAGAGATTCAAGTAAAAAGCTACTTGAAATAAGAAACAACTTTGGCAAAGTTGCAGGTTACAAAATAAACCCACACAAATCTTCTGCATTCCTATATATTAGCAACAAAGTCCAACACCAAGAGATAGAAAGAGAAATCCCATTTAAAGCTAGAGTAGACACTATAAAATACTTAGGAGTTTACTTGCCAAAACAAACCCAGGAATTATATGAACACAATTACAAGACACTTTTTGCACAAATAAAGTCAGATTTAAGTAAGTGGAAAAACATCAGTTGTTCATGGGTAGGCCGAGCTAATATAATAAAAGTGACAATTCTACCTAAATTAATCTACTTATTTAGTGCCCTACCAATTAAACTATCAGATAATTATTTTCTAGAGCTGGATAAAATAATATCAAAAATCATTTGGAAAAACAAAAGGTCCAGAATATCAAAGGGACTAATGAAAAGAAATGCTTGGGAAGGTGGCCTAGCGCTACCAGACCTCAAATTGTATTATAAAGCAGCAATTATCAAAACCACTTGGTATTGGCTAAGAAACAGAGGGGTAGACAAATGGAATAGACTTGGCACTCAAGACACAGTTGGCAAGGAATATAGCAACCTCCTGTTTGATAAACCCAAAGATCCCAGCTTCTGGGATAAGGACTCATTGTTCGACAAAAATGGCTGGGAAAACTGGTTAACTGTGTGACGGAAATTAGGCATAGACCCATGCCTGACACCGTACACAAGAATAAAGTCCAAATGGGTACATGATTTAGGTATAAAGATTGATACCATGAATAAACTGGAGAAGCAAGGTATAGTGTATTTATCAGATTTGTGGAGAGGGGAAGAATTTTTTTCTAAAGAAACGATAGAAAGCATTATGAAATGCAAGATGGATAATTTTGATTACTTTAAACTGAAAAGTTTTTGCACAACCAAACCCAATGCAACCAAAATTCGGAGGGGTGTAGTAAATTGGTAAAAAATTTTTACAGCTAAGCTCGGGGATAAAGGCCTCATTTCTAGAATATATAGAGAACTGACTCAAATATATAACCATCCAAGTCATTCCTCAATTGATAAATGGTCAAAGGATATGAACAAGCAATTTTCAGGGGAAGAAATCAAAAATATCTATAATCATATGAAAAAGTGCTCTAAATCACTATTGATTAGAGAGATGCAAATCAAAACAACTCTGAGGTACCACATCACACCTGTAAGATTGGCAAACATGACAGAACAAGAAAATGATAAATGCTGGAGAGGATGTGGGAGAGTTGGAACATTAATTCATTGTTGGTGGAGCTGTGAGATCATCCAACCCTTCTGGAGAACCGTTTGGAACTATGCCCAAAGGGCTACAAAAATGTGCATACCCTTTGACCCAGAAATATCGCTACTAGGATTGTATCCCCAAGAGATTATAAAAACGGGAAAAGGTCCCACGTGTACAAAAATACTTATAGCAGCACTCTTTGTGGTAGCCAAAAACTGGAAGTCAAGGGGATGCCCATCAATTGGGGAATGGCTGAATAAATTATGGTATATGAATGTAATGGAGTACTATTGCGCCACAAGAAATGATGAACAAGAAGACTTCAGGGAGGCCTGGAAGGACTTATATGATCTGATGCTGAGCGAAAGGAGCAGAACCAGGAGAACTTTGTGCACAGCAACAACCACAATGTGCGAGAGTTTTTTCTGTTAGACTTGGAACTTTGTAATAACACAAGAACTTACTGAGAAAAAAAAAAAAATCCTAATGTCGGTCTTCTAAGGCAAAATGCCTTCCACACTCAGAGAAAGAAATATGAACCAGTCCATAAACATTTAATATTTCTTCAATTTTTAGGTATATCTTTGTGCAAAAGCATTTTACAGTTAGATTTACGTAGACCTTGGGTTAATTGTAGAAGACGGATTCCTATATATTTATAGCTTTTGTACTTATTTTGAATGGAATTTTTTTTTCCAGCTCTTCTTTACTGGATTGTATTGGGTTTTTTGTACATAGAAATGTTTTATATTTATGTGGAATTGTCTTATATCCTGTTTTTCTGCTAAAGTTATGATTTCAGTTAATTTGTTAGTTGACCTGCTAGCATTTTCTAAGTGCACAATGTTATCACATTCTAAAATGGGAATAAGAATAGCACTTACTGCATAAATTTTTAGTAAGGATAAAATGAGATAATATTTATAGTGTTTTGCAAACCTTAAAGCACTGTTATAAGTTATAAAACCTAGCCGTTATTATTACTATGTCATCTGCCAAAAAAAAATGTTTTTCTCTTTTGTGCTTATTCTTATCTTACTGTTACAGCAAGCATTTCTAAGGCTAATTATGTTAAGTGGTTATGATGATAAATGGGTATCCTTACTTTATCCCTGATGTCCTTGAAAAGCCTCTAACTTTTTCACATTTTATGTAATAGTGGCTCTTGGTGCTTTATTTAAAAAATACCCATTTGCATTCTATTTTCTAGAGTTGGAAAATAAGTGTTACATTTTGTCAAAGTCTTATCATTCATTATTAAAATTATTATTTATATTATTAACATGGTTTACTATGTTTATAGTCTTTATGTTCAACTAAAACTTGTTTTTGCCTACTTTGTAATATTTTATTTAAATTTTTTATACTATTATTAGAGATAAGGGCATGTAGTTTTACTTATTTATTTTTTCTCTGCTTTATCTTTCCCTGATTTAGGTATAAAGTCTGTTTTTGTAGTGTGTAGAAAGAGATTGGAAAGGTGTCTTCCTGTTAATTACAAGTTGTTTATGTAGAAATGTGATAAATGCATTAACAGAATTAATAATTCTTCAAATATTTGAAAGAATTCACTTGTGAATCACCTACTCCTAGTTTTTTTTTCTTTGGGAGCTAATTTATGGCTTGTCAAGTTTCTTTTTATGACATTGGGTTATTTAAATAATCTATTTCTCTTAATCTGAGTATTTCTATTTTTCTATGTATTTTCTTTATTATCAGTGTTATTAGGATATAATTGGGAAAAATAGTTTCTAGTAATTTCTTTTTCTTTCCTTATCAGTTTTTGTACATCTTTGATAATTTTGATATGAACATTGTGCTTTTCCTTTCTTTTTGATCAGTTTAAGCTAGCTGTTTATTTTATTAGTTTCCCCTCCAAAAAAAAAAAAACAAACCTACTTTTATTTATCAGTTTATTGCTCTTTTTTCTTTTGGTTTTATTTATTTCTTCTGTAATTTTTGTAAGTTCTACTTCACTATTTTTTTGAAGATTTTTGGTTTGTTGTTAAGATTTTTTAAAATTGAATCCTCAGTTCATTGATTTGTTCTTTTCATTCTTTTGTTGTGTCTAGATATCTAAATTTTCTCTTTACAACCACTTTAGCTCCATCCAATTGTTTGAGTCTATTGTTTCATTATTGACATTTTCTAATAAATTTTTTTTCTTTTTAACTTTGTCAAGGAAAACAAATTCTCACATTGGCTCTGTCCAAAAAAAAAAAATGCTTCCTCCTGCAGTCTGAGGTTATTACCTCCCTATCTGGAGTTGGGTAGCATGTTTCATTACGAGTCCTCCAGAATTGTAGTTGGTCGTTATGCTGACCGGAGTTTCTAAATCTTTCCAAAGCTGTTTGTCTTTACATTTTAGTATTGTTGTTGTCCACAATTATTCTCCTGGTTTTCTTCACTTCTGTTAGCATCAATTCATACAAGTCTTACCAAGGTTTTCTGCAACCTTCTTCCCCTTTGTCATTTTTTTACAGCACAGCAGTATTCCATCACATTAATATAATATCAACTTTTTTAGCCATTCCACATTTTATAGTCACCTCATGACCAGCACAAAAAGAGCTGCTCTAAATATTTTTGGATATGTGTGTCGTTTTCTTTGAACTCTTTGGCTCAGGGGGTATATAGTTTAATATTTTATTTTCTGAATAGTTCCAAATTACTTTCCATGATAGCTAGACTAGTTCATGTTTCCAGTTCATTAATGTACCTATTTTCCCCTCTGCCCCTCCAGCATCTCATTTTCTTTTTTTCTCAACTTTGTTGATCTGGGTGTGAGGTAGTACCTCAGAGTTGTTTTAATTTGCTTTTCTGGTCATTAATCATTGAGAACATCATTTCTCTGTTAATTAGTAATTTAGAACATTTTTTCATATGGCTAGTGATAGCTTGGAATTTTTAGGAAAACTGTTTATATTCTATAACACCAGAGGCAAACTGGTATGCAGTGAATACAGCACTGGATTCAGAATCAGGAAGGCTTGAGTTCAAAATGAGCCTCAGATACTTATTAGCTACATAACCTTAGGTAAATTACTTAATCCTCTGTTTCCTTTTTCCTCAACTTTAAAATGAGAATGATAATAGCACCTACCTGCTAGGGTCGTTGTAAGTACCAAATGGATTTATATTTTAATAAGTACATATTACAGTTCTTGGTAAATGCTTATTCTTTTCAGCTTTCTCTTACCATTTATGTTTAAATCATATACCCATTTGGAGCATGTCTTGGTATGTAGTGGGAGATACTGGTTCATACCTAGTTTCTGCCAGACTGCTTTCCAATTTTCCCAACGGTTTTTGCTGAAGAGTGAATTCTTGCCCCTAAACCATGGGATCTTCCTATTTATCAAGTAGTAGGTGCTGTGCTCCTTTGTTTTACTATATTTTGTGCCTACTCTGTCCCATTGATGAGCTTCTGTTTCTTACCCAGTAGATCAGATTATTTTGATGATCAGTTTTAGTATACTTTGAGATCTGTTAAATGCTACCCCTTTACTTTCCACTTTTTTTTGACATTAATTCCCTTGGTATTTTTGAACTTACATGTCTCCATATGATTTTTTTGCTAGATATATAAAATGATCCTTTGATATTTTAATGGCACTTAATAAGAAAATTAATTTAGATAGTATTGTTATTTTTATTGTATTGGCTCAGCCTGTCCAGGAACAATACTTTTTTAATTATTTAGATCCCTTCATTTGTGTAAAAAACATTTTGTGATTGTGTTCCTATGGTACTTAGGTGTCTTCACAGGTAGACTGAAGTATTCTGTATTCTCTGTAGCTATTTCAAATTCTTTCTATCTCTTCTTGCTGGATTTTGTTAGTCATTTCTAATAGTGGTAACTTGGTTTTCTTTCTAAAGATCAAGTTAGCCAATGGCTTATCTATTTAATCCTCCCTCCCTCCTCCCCCCAAAAATCTCCTAGGTTTATTAACTTACTAGAAGTTTTTGATTCAATTTTGATACTCTCTTATTTGATTTGTCAAGATTTTCATTTTGATAATTAATTAGAGGGAGTTAATTTATTTGTTTTCTAGGTTTTTTAAGTTGTGTGCCCTATATGTTGATCTCTCCTTATTGATGAAAGTGTTTAGAAATAGAATTTTTCTCTAAGTACTGCTTTGCATCCTAAAAATTATGTTGTATACTGTCTCTTGGTTGTCATTATTGTAAATGAATTATCAAATATTTCTATGATTTTTTCTTTAAGATTTAAGTTACTTAGTTTCAAGTTAAATTTTAATATTTTGCTAAATTCCCTTTTATTGAATATAATTTTTATTACATTATGGCCTGTAAAAGATGTGTTTGATATTTCTGCTTTTTTGCATTTGTGAAATTTTAATGCTCTAGTATGTGATCAGTTTCTGTGAAGGTACCTTTCTTCAGTATTCCCATTCATCATTCTCCAGAGGCCTGGAGACCTCTAATTTTTCTAAAATTCTCTTCAGGTCCTTCACTTCTTTCTTGTTTACTTTGTTGTTGTTGTTGTTGTTTAAATTAAGGTCCCTTACTGTCTTGGTTTTACTACTTCTCTTTGTAACTTAACATTTTCTTTGAGAATTTAGATGATATGCCAATTGGCACATAAATTTAGTATTGACATTAATTCATTGTCTGAAGTACCTTTCAGCAAAATGTAACTTCCCTATTTATCTCTTAGTTCTATTTGGCTATTGCTTTGTCTGAGAGCGTGATTGTTAATCCTGTCTGGTTTATTTCAGTTAAAGCCTAATAGAGATTTTCTTTTAGCTCTTTATTTAAACTCTAATAGCATCTTTCTGTTTCAGATGTGTTTCTTGTAAACAACATTATCAGATTCTAGTTTCTGATGTGTTCTGCTAGGATCTTCAATTTTATAAGGTGAGTTAATCCCTTTCACATTCATGGTTCTGAATGCTAGTCATGTATTTCCCTGTTAACAGTGAATTAATGTCAATAATTAAACATATGCACCAAATGGCATAGTGCTGAGATGTCTATTGCCTCCTTTCCTCAGTATTTTCTCAGGGCATTTTACTCATGTTCTTACTTCACTTGCTAATTTCAACCCAGTAGTTAGCCATTTCAACTCTTCACACTGTTGTTCCCTCCTCCTGAATCTCTTGCCAAAAATTAGCCCTGAATTACTTCCACAATCTGCCTACCATGCTCCTACTTAGAAACCACAGAACAGTACACATCCAACTTAGTAGTATGGCACTCCACAAAACATAAATGCATTTTATAAAAACTTTGATGGAAATGCATGTGCAAGAGTCTATCTTCATTCCAAACCTTTTGCCTGAACTTATTTGACTCTAACCTGTTTGTAGCCAAAAACAATCAGTCATCGAGGAGAACATAAGTACCCTGGATGTTGGCTAAATTTGGTTTCTGGAAATTTTAATTTTTGGTTTTCTTTCAGGAGGTGACTGGTATATCTTTTTCTATATCAGCTTTGCCCTTTGCTTCTAAGTGATTTGGACAGTTTTCTATGAAGATTTTTTGAAATAGAATGTCTAGACTTTTTTTTTTTTTTTGTAATGGTGTTTAGGGAATCCAGTGATCTCTGTTTTTGTTTTTCCTTCTTGATCTATCAGTTCTTTTTATGAGGTACATTTTCCTTTTTTTTTTTTCAGTCTTTTGACTTTTAATATTTCTTATTGTCTCATGGAATCATTAACTTCTTTTTGGTCCATTCTAATTTCCAGTGAGTTTGATGCTTGGGCAAGATTTAAGTCCCTTTCCAGTTCTTTCTTCCTTAGCTTTCATTTCTTTTCCATTTGTTTCCTCTAGCACTCTCATTTATAAAAAACAAAACCTTTAAGTCTATTTTTAAACTCTTGCTTGGTTTCTCACAGGAATTCTAATTTAATTTTTGTCTACACTGTGGTTTTTTTTTTTTTTTTTAATTTTGTTTGCTCATTTTTCTAGCCTGCTGCTTTCTGACTTTGGACTTGATATTATGGCCAGATCTTCTTCTGTAGGGAAGGACTTTGGTGGTCCTGTTGCTGTTTTCTTGGGGTGTTGAGGGTTGTCTGGTTTCTCCATTTCAGGGACAGCCTAGGTTGGGGATCTGCAGTGTTCCTAAATGGTCTGATCACTACTCCGCTAAGCTTAACTCTGCAATTCCTGACCTGGGTTTGCAGTAGATTACTGCTGGACTCAGACACTATTAGACACCTGGAAAATTGCCAGTTTAGAGGAGCAGAACTGAATGTTTTCTTCTAATCTGTTGTTCCTGTTCTGATTATTCTTCTATAGGCTTTACATTCATCTAGAAATTTTTTTTTCTTTTTTCTCTTTTTTTTTTTATTTAACTTTTTACATTCATTTTCACAAAATTTTGGGTTCCAAATTTTCTCCCCTTTTCTCCCCTCCCCCTACCCCAATACCCCAAGCAATCTAATTTTCCCTATCTCCAATCTGTCCTCTCTTCTGTCATCCCTCCCTTTTCTTGTCTCCATCTTCTCTTTTCTCCTGTAGGGTCAGATGACTTTCTATTCCTCCTTAACTGTATGTCTTCTTTCCTAGTAGCAACAGCAATACTAGACAGTTGTTCTTAAAACTTTTGAGTTCCAAATTCTCCCCATCCTTCCCTCCCCACCCATTCCTTTTGGGAAGGCAGGCAATTCAATATAGGCCATATCTGTTTAAATTTGCAAATGACTTCCCTGATAGTCGTGTTGTGTAAGAGTAACTGAATTACCCTCCATCCTATTCTGTCCCTCATTGTTTCTCTTCTATCTTTTGATCCTGTCCCTCCCCAAGTGTTGACTTCAAATTGCTCCCTCCTCCCATTGCCCTCCCTTCCATCATCCCCTCCACCCTGCTTATCTCCTTCTCCCCCACTTTCACATCTTTCCCCGATGGCGAGAATACGTCCTCGTCCTCGTCATCAGATCTGAATGTTGGGATCATTTGCATTTGTTGGAAAAAACTCTCTATAGTCTTATTTTTCTTTCCTTTTCTAGGCATTTTCCCAGCCAGTTACTTGACTTCTGAGATTCCTGTCCACCCCCGCCTAGATCCGCCCAGCTAGTGCTTGGGGTCTGAGGTTCAAATGGGCTTTCCGCAGCAAGCTTTAGTTCTGGTGCTGAGGGCAGGGCCACCTCCCAGGCTCAGCTCCCTCAGGGGCTTTATGCAGAGGCCTTCAGTAATAGAGCGGGGTGAGGCAGGGCCGTCTCGCAGGCTCAACTCCCTCAGGTTGTTTATGCAGAGACCTTCCGTAATGAGGATCCTGCCTGCTGCTGAGGGAGTCCGGGCGGCCGCTGCCGCCCACACCTCTGCCTCCGCAGCTTCCTCCCGAGGGGGCCCAAGTCATGGAGACACTCTGCTGCCCTCCTACAGCCCAGCCTCTCTCACTGACCTGTAGCTTCTGTGGGCGGAGGGACTTTCCCGGCTGCCGGAGCTTCCGTCCCTGAAGCCTGCTCGGGTCAGCTTCTCTGGGGCCGCGGCCAGGGGAGCGCTGGGGGTGGGGTCCGCTTTCCGGGATGGGTCTCCAGGGCTCTCTGGCACGGAAATCTCTTCCACTCCGTTTCTGTACCCCTTTCAGTGGTCCAGAAGTTATACGGATCTCTTTTTACATTAATTCTTTGTGCTGTGGGTTGGAGCTCGTAAACTTGCGTCCTTCTACTCCGCCATCTTGGCTCCGCCCCCTTCATCTAGAAATTTTCACATATCCAAAAAGAGGTAAAAAACAAAAAGGAAAAGGATATATATGTACCAAAATTTGTAGCAGCTTTTCTCTGATGCAAAGAATTGGAAATTTGAGGGGATGCCCATCTATTGAGAAATGACTGAACAAACTGTGGTATGTGATTGTGATGGAATATTACTATGTGCTATAAGAAATGATGAGCAGGATGCTCCAGAAAAACTAGAAGCTGATGCAAAGTGATATGTACTGTGTACAAAGTAACATGAAATATTGCAAGATGATCAGCTGTGAACGACTTAGCTGTTCCCAATAATACAACAATCCAAGACAACGTCTGAAGGACTTAGGATGAAAAATGCTATCCATCACTAGAGATTGAAGTGATGATGTCTGAATACAGATGAAAGCATACTTTTTAACTTTATTTTTCTGAGGGTTTTTTTTGCCTGTGTTATCTTTCACAACATGAGTCATGGAAATAATGTTTTGCATAACTATACATGTATATATCAAATTTCATCCTTTCCAATGTTGGGGAGGTAGGGAGAGAATTTAGAACAAGTTTTAAAAACACGTGTTAAATTGTTTTCACATAGAGTTGGGGGAAAGTAAATACCAAACAATTTTTAAAAGAGATTTTATATTTGATCCTGAAAATGACAGGAAGCTATTGAAATTTATCAAGGAAGAGTGTGAGATGGTCAAATCTGGAAGATCACTTCAACAGTTAAGTTGGAGGATGGACTGGAGTGGGAGAGAGTTGTGACATAGCCCAACTGGGTAGTTCATGCTTGAGGTGATGTGAGTCAGCATCAGAATGGTGGCAGTGATAGAGGAGAGAAGAGGGCATATATGAGAGATATTTTGAAGGTAAAATTCACAAGCCTTGACAGTGGATTGAATTGACAAGGTTGAGAGAAACTGGAGTAAAGGATATATGGAGCCTGAGTGATGATGAAAATGACTGATGCCATCAACAGGAATAAAGTTTGCCAGAGAGAAGGATTTGGAGGGAAAGTTAATGAATTCAGTTTTGGACTTACTGAGTTTAAATGTAAGGACATCCTGATGTTCAGTATGCAGATATGAGACTGGAGAGAAGCAGAGAGGTGGGGATAAGGAGATGTGAGAATCATCAGTGTAGAAGTGCTAATTAAATCCATCAGAGCTGATGAGATAACCAAATGAAATAGTATATATTAAGAAGGTTAGGATGTGATAAGATGTGATCAGTGATAGAACAAGGGAGTAAGTCAGGTTTTGAAAATAGAGAATCATGTAGAATTGATCAAGGAGCTAAGATAAGGAAAAGGAAGGATAAGAAAGGTAGGATTGATGGCCTAGATTTCTGGCTGAAAGTATTAGAGGGGACAGTGAGAATGAAGAATGGATTGAGGGAATAATAAAACATAGGGCAAGAAGGAATGATAGGTGATTATGTTTGGGTAAAAGGTATTTCATTATGCTTGATAATTAAAGTAGAGGATTTGTTGAGGTTAGTAAAATCATACCTAGATATATATAGCGGAGATGGAATGGACATCATGGAAATTTTATAGATTCATGAACTGGGAGGCTAGGGTATTTGAAAACAATTGCTAAAAAAAAAGGATGACTGAAAGGCACAGAAAATATGAAATATCAAAACACTTGACTATGAACTAAAAAAAAAACCCCTATCTGATTCTATATATTAAAAAATGTACCTAAAGGCTCTCCAGAAAGGTGATGACTCTGCTTATATCATAATCATTCAGTATTCCTTGAAAATTATCTTCTACCAGCCCCTCCGCTTATAGCCCTATAGTCTCTAGCCATATCTTATATTTCTTAGTCAAAACTGCTTGAAAAAGTTATTACTTCCACTTATTTCCGTCTCATCAACCTTTTGCAGCCTGGTTTTTTTACCTTAATCTCCCAACTGAAGCTACTTTTTCTGAAGTTACCAACTATCTTTTACTTACCAGTTGGGTTATTCTTCTTCACCTCTCTGCTACGTTCAAACTGTTGACCATCTTCTTATCTAAATGTTCTTTACTCCCTTGATTTTCATGACATTACTTCCTCCAAGTTCTGCTCCTACTTTTCTAAGTACTCCTCAGTTTCCCTTACTGTTCCAACATTTAGATCATGCCACCTAACTCTGAGTGTTATCCAAAGGCTGTTCTAAGCTATTTTTTCTCTCTATGTTCTTCTTCATTGACCTCATAAAATTTCACATGAAAGCTTTTCTGATTACTGCTAACTGTTAGTGCCCACCAAATTACTTTGTATTTATTTTCATCAATTCTCTATATACTTCTAGATGTGCCTTCTGTCCTCTCCATTAGAATGTAAACTTGGGAGTCAGGGTTGCTTCATTCACAGTGTTTGTTTCTTTCATACTTGGCATGATACGTGCCTAATATTTGATTGAAAGATGTAATAACAAATAACTTTATTCAGATTAGTGGTTATTATTAGGAAGATATAATTTGACCAAAGATGTTTATTGGAGGATGTTGAAGGGAGAGTATGAATGGAACAGTTATTTACTATTGATGGTGGGGTCCTCCAGCTCCTTTTGTGTGTGGTTGCCATTGTATTTATTACACCAGGTTGCAGAACATTTCAGGCCCTCTTAAATAAGATTCTTAATCAGAAGAGTTCATTTTACTGACACCATTAAATCCAAGTGGATATAAAGAATGCGTATTGTCCGATTTATGATTTGCGATAATGTGTCCTGATTTGTCAATATATATATCTTGAATAGACTCTGCAGGTGAACAGCCAGCTAGGCACAGAATTAAAGAGGCATAAAGTACACCAAATTACATATGGGATGTATTTTTAATAACTCAAAACTTCCTATTGAAACAAAGGATGATTGTTTCGTACATCAATATTAGGCATCATAGGATCACAAATTTAGAGCTAGAAGGAACCATACATAGACCTCATCTAGCCCAGCTTCTTCATTTTACAGATGAGCAGCTTGAGACCCAGAGTGGTTAAGTGCCTTTGCCAAGGTCACACAGATAATGACCAGCAAAGCACAGACAGGTCTTCTGACTTGGAATCCATTTTTCTTCCTATGACTGTGAATTATCATATGTGAGGGAGATGCTCATTGTATAGTACGATAGACATAAGGGAAGGAAAGCAAGGAAACACATGGAATAAATATAGCTAGAAGATAAGTTGAAGATAAAATTGAAAAGGTAGATTTATTTTAGAAGATTAGGGCCAGCTTTTTTCTTGTAGTCATTTGGAAACCATATTTTGCCTTGTGGCTGTGAAAAGTCTTGTTGCCTATATCTTGTATCATGTTATAGAAAATAATTTGACAGTATTGCTTTGGGGAAAAATGATATAGTAACTACATCTGGATGAGGGAGGGAGAAGGTGGAGAAAAATCAGGTTAATTCCCGCCTCTCACCCCTACATAATTAGAAGTTATAACTAGGTATTTTCCCCTTTGCTTTCTTTCTGAAGACCATATAAATCCAATTCTGTTTCTACAATTTTTAAGCCAAACTCTGCTTAGTTCTTTTTGAAAGATATACATAAGCAAATAGGAATGAAAGTTGAGGGAAGAAAACAAAAATACCTCTTAGAGGGAGGAAACCTGTTGTTAATAAACACTATTTCATGTTCTAACATGTTTACAAGTGTAGAAACAAAAGTATGTAAAAATTTTATTGAGGTATTTTTTATTCTGAAAATAATTTTGGGTAAAGGGACTAAAATTGCAGATTAGGTGTGCTTTGATCTCTAGATTCTGTAGGTAAAATTACATGTAAGAACTGAAATAGCTTATTTTCGGGATCCTAGAACCAGGAATTCTCTGGCCACAAACTGTTTATTGTGTGAATTGGGTTCCCTCAGAATTTATTCTGTCTGTATTCACTTTGTTCCCCGTATATTTTTACTGGGAGGTTGGGGGTGTTTTGCATGGGTGTAGTTTTAATAGAAACTAGATTTATATGTAGTTTGAATATGATCTTAACAAGTTTGAAGGACCATACAGTGTTATATTGTCTGCAAACTTTGTTAAAAATTCAAACATGCTATATAAGAGTTATCTGAACATGCTTTATATCTGGAGATTTAGATGGACTTTTTGTCTTTTAAAATTTTCATTTTTTTTAACAACATACTCATTTTTACAGCACATTCATATATCCTTCCATTTGCTCCCTAACCAGTGGGCTTTTTAAAAACTTTTTTGACATAAAAAATGTTCAGTGTCTGAATATATGTAATTCAGTTTATCTTGGCCTTCTGTGACTACATTTAATTATGAAATAAGGTAGACCTAATACATTTTAACATATCTTTCAAAACGTTAGTTATTTGTAGGAGTCATAGTCCTACTCTTCATTCTACATTTTTTCTCTTCCCAACCTCCTAAAAGCCTTTTAAAAGATTATTCCAGGACAGTTGAAAGTCTGGGGCAACAGCTTTATATGGAAATCTGAGATTTTTCATAATAACAAAGAGACAGGAAGCACTTTTAGTTACTTTCTTAACTGCCAGTTTACATTTTATATATTTGCAACAAAAAAACCCAACAAACAAACAAAAAACCTTTAAGTGTTTTACGTATTGTCTCTTGTTAGAGACATGCTTGATGCTAATGAGGTATCAAGGAAAATTTATTACAGCAGAGTTCAGAGGAATTGAACACTTTGGCCAAGCGAACTCCCAACATCCTTTCAGGAGGAGGGAACCCTGAATACAGAAGTGAGATGAGCTATGTACCGTTAGTTCAAGACATCCTCCCATCTGGAGATGAATTGATCCATTCTCCATTAGGTCACCATCTACTCTGTATGCTCATTACATAGCTTCTCCATAGTGTAATTCCCCCTCCCAAACATGCTCCAACATAGGGCCCATGATCAGAAAATGGAGGCATAATTTTATGTGGAGTGTGTCTGATCATATGCATGAGGTTCATTAAGCAAGCATAGTGAAGAAAAAGCCTTCTCCAGGTACCTTTAGGTCATTTTCTTGGCTAGTTCCAGCTAGCTGTAGATTGATTCTTTTATCAAGAACTTTGTAATTTTCTGAAGGCCACTGTCTGTCTCTCCTGATTGGTTAAGTCCACCTGAGGTCTGCTGGCTTTCTTATTATCTGACTTATTCTCAGTGACTTCATCAGCTAATAATTTCTGTGGAAACTTAACTTTTTGTTTTCTCTCACAAGTCTCTACCTTAAACAAATTAGTGATCATTTTTTGGCTTCATTAGCAGTGAGTGTCTTTAGTATAGAAACATCTACTTTGTACTATAGGGAAAGTGAAAAAGTAAAAATCAGTCACTTAGAAAAAGCATGATAGATTCTGTTAAAAATATTTCACGTTATATAGATACCCACATAAGTTTTGTGTGTATTTTATTAAGAAGACATTAATATTTCTCAGATCTCTAATGTCATAGATGGATGTGATTGTTGCTTTTTCCAGTGCATATGGGTGTTAATAATTACTGTCGAAAACTTTACCACCTTTTGGTTCACCTGAGTCACAGCATACTTAGGCTATTCCTCATATATCAAACACAGTCTAAACCCATACACAAAAACATTTTTAGCTTGGTAGGGTCTATTGGAACTTGCTTTCTGCTAGTATAATCTCTGAAAACTAAGTGTAACCTCTATATCCTACAGTGAGGGATCAGAGTAAGATTATACCAAATGACATTTTTGTCAGATTTTCTGCTAACTGAACTATGAATTTATTGTTTCTTGGAATTTGTGTTTACTTCAATAAAGCAATATTATGGGCTTCCCAGCTATGACATGGAAGTAGCTTATTAGAACATAATGTTCTTGGTGCCCATATTTTCATTTTTTGAATTTCAAATTTTAAAAACACAAAACACCAGCAATGCATGTTCAGTAGAATTCATCTTTCTTTAGTAATTTGGCACGCTTATTATGGATAGATTATTTTGTGTGTGTGTGTGTGTGTGTATAAACTATCGA
Source organism: Bettongia penicillata ogilbyi (assembly GCA_023548195.1). NCBI lineage: Eukaryota > Metazoa > Chordata > Mammalia > Diprotodontia > Potoroidae > Bettongia > Bettongia penicillata. The sequence goes on from JAJHZJ010000174.1 coordinate 2,617,125, forward strand.
GTAATCCTACCTTTCTTACTTTTTTTTTTTCTAGGTAAAAGTAGAATTGGATTATTTGGTCATTTGTCTTTGATTTCTGTCTTCTCAGTTTAAAGGTAAATCTAGTTGTTTTGTTACCTCTTTATTAACTTCGAAGTTTTTATAGTATAAATTGTACCTTGCTGGTTAGGTTTACAATTTAGTCTTCCATTTGCAAAATTGGAATCAACATAAATCTCTGTGTTAAAGGCTCTTAATTGAATTGATGATTAACTACACACATATCTTCAAGGATCTGTCATTACATTCACCTGAATGCTTCTTTCACCAGTGCATAACACTTGGCATCCAACTTAGTAATGAGTTTTGCTGAATTTGCCTAGTCTAGTCTCTGGGAATCCAAAAGAATATATTGTCCATATTGTAATCAGAGACATTCAAATTTGATAGCTATCAAATCCTTTCTGCTCCATTTGTATAGCCTTGTAGAACCTAGAATTATTTCTCTAATATGGTGAGGTATGGGAATAATACTATAGTGGAAATTGCATATCTCCATATGTAATATTTTCTTAATAACTTCATTCACTTCAACACACATATATTAAGAACGTATTATGTTTGAAACATTATCTAGAATCTAGGGGTAAAATGACCAAGTTTTCAACAGATCAACTAGAATCTGTAATACTTAAGAGAAAAAAGGTATTATTTCCCCCTGTTTTAAGATCACAGATTTGTTGAAGCCCTGAATGTAAGCTAATTAACTTATTTGATGCATTAAATGATTTAAAGTAAATACTGCCTCAAAATTTCTATGTGTTCTGTTTGTCTCCAGATTTTTTCTGCAGAAGTTGCCAAGGAATTGTTGCTGGTTAAATATAGGTTTATTTAAACCCGTATTTTGAATGTAGTTTAGAAGTATTTGAAACCATGGGAATAAAGGTCCAACGTCCTCGATGTTTTTTTGATATAGCCATAAACAATCTACCTGGTAAGAAAATGACTTCACATTTAAAAATAATTTTTTTATCTTTTTAAAGTAGTATATATTTAAGTAAATCTATATTAAATGAGAAGCAGTGTGGAATAAGTTGATAAATAACTGACTGTGTGACTCAGTCACTCCTAGGCAACTCTTTAAGATTTTAAGTTGCAGAGAAAGTACTGACCTGCTTTGGTAGAAGGAGTTTGCTAATCTGGGAGCTCCCTGTACCAATAAAATCACAGGATCAATCCCTAACTTAAACATATTTAAATAATAGAGCTATTTTAAAATATATTGTTGATGTTATTTTCAGTCACCCCATATGGGGTTTTCTTGGGAGAGAAACTGGAGTGGTTTGCTGTTTCCTTTTCTAACTCATTTTATAGAAGAGGAAACTGAGACATACAAGGTTAACTGACTTGCCCTGGGTCATATAGCTAGTAAGTCTCTTAGGCCAGATTTGAACTCAGGAAGATGAATCTTTTTGACTTCAGACCTAGCACTCCATCCATTGCACCACCTAGCTGCCCCTATTGTAAATTATATATTCTCTTTTTCAGCTGGAAGAGTTGTCTTTGAATTATTTTCTGATGTGTGTCCCAAAACATGTGAGAATTTCCGGTGTCTTTGTACAGGTTTGTAGATATTTTCGTGTGCTTTATGAAGTTAGATTTTATAGTGGCTATTTTTTACGTTTGGAGATTTCTTCTTATTCCACTATATCAAATTCATAGCATGGCAATTTGTTTTTCAGGAAATATGTTTGAAATATAATTGAAGAGTCAGAAACCCCAAGAAGTTAATTGATTTTCCAAAGGTCATATATTCTAAAATCCATATTGATTATCTGTTCAGTCAGTACCAGTGGTCCATGATATAATGATAAAAATGAAACAATTCCTGCTATCAAGGAGCTTAAATTCTTTCTGAAGAGACAAAATAGACACAAATAAGTATATACATACAAGTATATACATGGTAATATTGGTTAGGAGGTACTCATGACTAGGGATGAGGAGAAATCAGGAAAAGTTTCATGTAGAAGGTTTGGGTTGAACTGAGTGATAAATGTATGATTTCTAAATAACTAGAGTTTTTTTGAGTGGGGGAATGACAGTTAAATCTTTTCTTCAGGAAAATCACTTCGATAGCCAACCAAAGGCTGACTTAAAATGGAGATAGCCTTCAGTCAGCCTCCAATTAGGAGACTATTGTGTTGATTCCAGGGGATAAAAAGTGATGAGGGCCCAAACTGTTATTGGTTACATGAGCAGAGAGAAGACAGATTTGATAAATGTTGTGGAGATAGAATCAACAAGCTTGGGCACTTTATTAGATATGGGAGTAGGAGGCAGACAATGAGACCTGGAAGAGGACTTCAAGGGTGTTGTAAAACCAAAGTGATACCCATAGCAGCCACTATGAATATGCATGGTTATTTCCAGGGTAAATTCACAAAACCTAATCTATCTTCCTCTAAGGCAAAACTAGAATATTTATTTGAGACATCATTAGAATACTAGGAAGGTAAGATTTAGCAGAGTACTTATCACTAATCCAGGGAGCACTAACATCTTAAACCTTCTTTCTGTCAGACCTCCCCACAAAACAAGTTCCCCTATACAAATACCTCCCTCTGTCTACTCACAGCTTACTTCTCTCTCTGTGTGTTCCTTGGACCAACTGCTCCCACTCACAGCTTACTTTCATCTCTCCCCTCTGCCTTCTCTCTCTCTCTCTCTCTCTCTCTCTCAATTATTAAAAAAAAACATGTTTAAACCTAATTCAAATCATTCATATCATTACTTAAGACTATTTCTTGTTTTATCGTGAGGGAAGATTTATAAAATTGATTGTTTACTTTTGCAAGTTATTTGTGGGTTTAAAAGTAATAATTATGATGTCTTTGGAAACAGTTAAGACTATTTTCATCAGTTGAAAAACTGAATATTAGACTACTTGAATAGTGCATCAGTGTTGGAAATTGATTAAAAATATGGGCACATATTCTTTTTGAACAGTTATATATTCAGATTTCATTGAAGAGAAACACACTGGAATGGACTTTGATACTAACAGTGTAGGGGAGGGATTAAAATAATCCATGGAAACTTTAAAAACTACTCATTAAAGATAGTGGTAGATTTTTTTAAAATGAGTAGAAAACATTTTTAAAGAACTTCAGTGAATTAACATGGAAATTACTCTAAATCCACTTTTTTCCTTTACATTTTCAGATGCTATTGTAGGATTTTTAGTTTTATTGGTGTTGGTGGTTTGGAAGTTTAGGTGGATTTTATCTAGGTGTTGACAGTAATGAGAATTGAAAGGAAAACAGAGTAGTTTTATCCAAACAGTTGTAGGTAATGAGAGTTGAAAGGAAAACAGAGTAGTTTTATCCAAACAGTCCTAGACTGAAATTCACAAAACATGAATCTTCCATTATTGCCTTAGACAAATCACTTTATTTCTCTGAGTCTCAGTTTCCTTATCTGTGAAAAAGCAAATTGAGAATTTGGGATTTTTAAGGTTTCATCAGGGATTAAGCTTTGTTTTTAATAAAACTGTTCTGCTCTCCTCTCTTCCTATATTTCCTTTTATAGCACATTAAATAATGTCAGAGATTTTCATTACAGAGTAACTGTTAAATGGAAAGGAACAAAGAGGAAAAACATTTGTTTTATAGAATTATTCATCATAAAGAATTTATCTTATTCAAGTTGAAATACAGCAGATTCAGAAAAGAACTTTGTGATTGCATTTGCTGTAATGGGATTTTTAACTGGATTTTTCCTGTATTTTATAAAGCTTTATAAAAATCTGAGAACACCCAATCAAAAGTGAAAGCTCAGTTTAATCATAATTTTGATTATTGTTTGATTATTAAGAACTTTTTCCAGAGGAGTGAAAAGTAAGACAAGTGATGTTGATTCTTATTATTCTCTGTTCCTAATAAACCTTTTCCTCTCTCATCTAGGTGAAAAGGGTACAGGAAAATCTACTCAGAAGCCATTACATTATAAAAGTTGTCTTTTTCACAGAGTTGTAAAGGATTTTATGGTTCAAGGTGGTGACTTCAGTGAAGGTAGGTGAATCAGATGAAAATTTAATAGTTACACCCACAAATATATTTGTTAAAGTAAAAGCATATTTCCCTCCTGTTTCATGTATTTTTAAAAATAATATTTCCATATGTGTAACTATATGAGTAAATGGTTACATATAGGAGAATAATTTGTATTCAATAATCTGTTTTTCAAAACTAGTAACCATTTTTGTTAAAACCTTTGGTGATCTCCTGATGCATATGATATCTACATGATTAGCCCTTCATTTCTGAAACATAATTTACAGTGTTAGAGGTGAGGAAAGTGTATATTCCAGATATGGAAGACATCAAGTGAAAACACACAGGGAGGTAGGAGATGGAGTACTGTGTATGAGAAATAATAAGGAGGCAAGCATAGCTGGGGCTTTAGTGTGTAAAGGGAAGTAATATATAAATAAGACTGAAAAGGTAGATTAGAATAAAATTGTGAAGACCAACAGCATTTTGTATTTGGTGCCAACTATAATTGAGATCCTTTGGAATTTGAATGGAGGATAGAGTAAAACCTGTCTTTGAGGAAATTTACTTTGGCAGCTATGTGGAGGATAAAGTAGAGACTCTGGGACTTGAGTCAGGGAGATGAATTAGCAAGTCATTGCAAAAATTCAGGTTAGAGGAGAGAGGCCCATGGTGGTAGCTGTGACAGTGGAGAGGAGAGTGGCAGATGAGCATGGTTTTGAACAAGTAAATCGATTGTATTTCAGCCCTGGGTACATAAGTAGGGTTGCAGAGAGTGAGACGTGTTGAGTTTGAAATGTCCGTGGGACATCCGTTTCTCATGTCTAATAGGCTGTGGAGGATGAGAGAATTAAAGTCAAGAGGAGAGCCTGGGACATATATATCTGGGGGTCATTTGTAAACTGATGAGGTCACCAAGGAACAAAAGAGGACCTTGATTAGAGACTAGGGGTACATACAGCCACATGGCATCGTGATGCAGCCAAGGACACTGAGAATTGCAGTCAGATAGGTAGGAGGAGAACAAAGGGAGAGAAGTGTTACAGAAACCCAGAGAAAGTAAGACTATCTAGGGTATATGTTTATAAAGAAGAATGAGGATTGAGAAAAGGTCATCATATTTAGCTATTAAGGGAGCTTTGGCAGCTTTGTAGAGCCATTTCAGTTGAGTAATAAAGTTGGATATCAAATTGCAAAAGGTTAAAAAATGAGATAGTAGAGAGGAGATGGGGGCAACAAGCATAGATATTTTCCTAGGAATTTGGCTTAGAAAAAGATGATACCTTAAAAGAATGGTAGAGTCTGGTGACAGCAGACACAGATATGCCTGTAGGTAGCAGGGGAGGAGACAGTGGATAGAGGAAGAATGAAAATTGGAAAGAAGGGCGATCTGCTGGGGAGATGGAATCAAACAAGGATATCTCTTCAGACGTTGTTGACAAGGGACATCTCTTTATCCAGGACTAAAATAAAAGAGAGGAGGATAGTGTTCTGAGATGTAGACAGATGTGAAAAAGGAACTTACAATGAATTATATTTATTTTCCCAGAAATGTATAAGACGTAGAGCTTTAGCTATGAAGGTATTGGAGTTAGTGTGAGAGGTATAAGCAAAAAGAAGGTTTGGAATGGCTTCTTTAGGAATAGGATGGAGAACTAACCAAAAGAGGAGTAAAAGGATTGTTTTGGTGCATTAAAGGCCCAGTTGAGATTAGACTACCAATTTTCTACAGACCCAGTCAGAACCATGGTTTTCTCCAATTCCATTTAGTAGCATTGGGATAAGTAAGCAAAGGAGATGGATGATGGCTAGTATATTTCAGCGTAACAAGGGACCAAGAGATTTAAAAGTGGATTATAGTGACAGTATAACCGGTTAATTTAAAAAGTTAGGATTGGAAAAAGTGGTAAGTGTAAACAAAATAAGGGTGGTGACATGGGAGTAAACTGAAAAGTGGAAGGGTTAGAGGTTTCAGCAAAGATGAAGAATACATTTAGAAATAGTATGGCATAGGAAGAGATGGAATAATAGGAAGTTATGATTTAATAAAAGATTTCAGTACTTTTGATTATAGAACTGAAACAGTTATGAATGATAGCAAAGTCAAAGATGTGATCAAGTATATGATCATTTCTTAGTATATCTGAGGAGTAGTAGTAATGAGAGTTGACTAAATCGAAGAGTAGGTTATTTACTGAGATTGAGGGAGTATCAAGAAGGGAAGTCCTTTAGGATAAAGGCAGTAGAATATAGAAGAAAATGGTGAGTCACTCCCTGAACACATTGTAAAAGATGGGGTAAATGGCCTGGGAGCTAGTAGGTATTTGTCATAAATTTGATTGGAGTGAACTTCAAATGAGAAGTTGTTGGGTTATGGTAACAGAGGAGAGAGTTTGAAGGTGGAAATGGGAAGAAAGTGATATTACAACTTCCCCCTTTAGGATAAAGTTTTCCAAGTATCTGTTGGAGCTTGAGAGGAATAAGTCTAAAATGAAGTGAATTTTGTTTGTGGAAGAGGAATTTCAGACAGTACATTGGAAAGGGTCAGGCGAATGAAAGTAAGGCAGTGATCATGATGTGGGTAAGGTAAGAGTCACTGGGTGTTAAAATACTTCATTTTTTTTTTTTAACAACTCGAAATCATTGTCACCAAGGGGATGGAGTGAGAGAGAGTGGCATTTGGTATCTTCTCATTTGATTAATAGTGAATATGTGCCTCCAGTGGTAGATCAGTTCACTGGTTGAACAGAAACTTCGAATTTAGTGTTGTTAGCTAGTAATCTTTATAGACTAGCTCAGAGCTGCATAATTCTGAATACGCTTTGCCTCTTTTGCTATTACTGACTGAAGAAATGGAATAGTGCTGCACGAGACTGAGAGACATTTTAAAATTCTTTTCTGTTACATGGGTTAGCCAAAGACCTGGTGACCAAACCATTGATAGTGAGCCTCTGCATTTAGTTAGATTGGTCCTTGGGTCCATGCTTAAGATCAGTGTATTGTGGTAGACTCTGCCACAGCTTGCAGTCCACTCATATAGCCTTCTAGCATCACTTCCATGCCTTAATGAGGATGCAAAGTAGGGTTTTTGTGGAACCTATTTACTTTGTCAGTATTAATTTTTTTTTATATTTTACTAAACTGAAACTATTCTGTGAGTTGCTTGTGATCTGCTTAAGTCTTTTAAAATTTATATTCATATATGAACTCTTTATGTGTTGTATTTTCTGTTCCTAGGAAATGGACGAGGTGGAGAATCCATTTATGGAGGATTTTTTGAAGGTAAGTAATTCTCCTTTGATTGGAAATCATTCACATTTATGAAAAGGGTACTATGTATAAAGCTTGCTTTTCAGGATGCTTAGGGACATACAAAGAATAAGACATAGTCACTTTCTATTAGTCTAATTGTTTGGTCATTGGGAAGAATGCACAGAAAATCAAGTTCAAGATCTCTGGGGTCACTAATATGTAGACTTTAGGTGACTTGTTTCCTCTGTATTCTAATTCCAGCAGTATACACATGAACTTTAAAATTTTGCATTAAATATGTTTGCTATTTAATATTTACTCTCCTATGATGTTTAGTCCCTGAAACTTAAGATGCTTACTTAGATAGTTCTAAGCTAGTCCAAATGTCAATTTTTCTGTGAATAAATTGGTTTATTTCATTTTTACATATATATATAGCATCTTTATCATAAAGTTGAGTTTTCTTTATTAGTCCATTCCAAACTATTGTTAAAGAGCTGCACATATCAGTATACCATTTAGTCAGCTTATTAAGTAGTAGTGTTTCCAAGTCAACTACAGAAGATTATTGGTTAACTTGATCTTAGAGATATGTGCAACAGCCTCTATTTTTTATTTTGTATTTCAAATTCTCTCTCTCCCTTTAGCCTCTTCCCAAGCCACCGAGAAGGGAAGCAATATGAAACCCACTATACGTGTGAAATCATGTTAAACATTTCAACATTAACCATGTTTTATGTATTTTTGTTTCTTTTGAATTGAGCAGTGACTTTATAAAAGCCCCTTTGAATCATCTACAATTGAAATAATTTCCTCCCTAATTTTTGTTTTAAAAAAAGTTTAAAAAACCTTGCTTTGTGAAATTTTGTGTTGACCAAAGCTATGGTCTTGAAACTCAGATTGCATATGTTTTAAATCAAAAAGGTGTGTTAAAATGTTTATATAGGCCACTAAACAAAGAAACCAGCAATATTCTATACTGTCAAAATAATGTACTATACTGTCAAAAGAGAGAAGCTGTGTATCTTCTGGAAAAGAAAATCTATAACAAATCGTTGGATAGCCATGTAACCTTGAACCAGAGGCTAGATTGATTGTTTGATCCCCATTTTCTGTATATTATAATTTTATTAATATGAAAGTTTTTCCTTTTTCTCATCTGTTAATTGTGAATTTGAGCTATATTTCAAATTTTCCTTGTTACTGAGCAGACAAATAAGTAGTTACCATTAATTAAACTGTATAAACTTCTTGATACCTCATTAACACTATGCATGGCATATGATAGGCACTTCGATAAATTTTTCTTGATTGATTGATGTGTGTCATAGGAGAGAAAATAACTATTCCATCAGGAGTAATTATTTAAAAGTTCAGATAAAGAAAAGTTGAGTTATAGCAGAGTGATCTAGTATTACTACCTAATTATAAAGTTTTGATATGTAAAGTCCTATCAGAAGAGTAGAGGCATTTAACATTCTTTGGTTTCTTGCTGTTTTTTCGGTCAAAGAATTCTTTCAAAAATTGTGTAGGGGGGATACGCAGTCCCACTGAGAACTTTTTGTTTCTCCTTTATTTACTACTATATGAGGGTCTAATTGGGCAAATATTTTCATCTTTTTTTTTTTTAATCCAGACCTATAATAATTGAAACTCCATTAACCAATGCAAATGAGCAGCTGCTCTGCGGTTTAGTCTTGGAGAGTTGCTTGAGGGAGTGAGACTTGAAGTATCTTGCCTAGGATCATAGAGCTAATATGTGTCAGAAGCAGAGCTTGAGCCCAAGTTTTCTCACTCTGAGATGAGCTTTCTATATTCTAGGTCAGAAATTCTTTACCTGAGGCCCAGGAGCTTTCCAGAAAATATTTTGATAAATATTTTTTGATTTCCTTTGTAATTCTATATGTTTCATGCATTTACATTTTTTTGAGAAGGGAGTCCATAGACTTCATGAAGATGCCAGAAGAGCCTATGACACACAAAAAAAGTTAAGAACCCCCACATATGGTTATTCTGCCTCTCTCCTTTATTATATACTTACAATTGCATATTTCCTTGTGTATGTTAAGGAAAAAATTTTTAATTATCTTTGTTCGTATGGGCCTCTATTATCCATTAGGGCAAGGGTAGAACTTGATTCAACAGTAATGGATTCTTTAGCTACCAATCAACACACATTTATTAAATGCCTTCTTTGTGCTATTCACTGTGCTAGAACTCAGGAATATAAAGGAGTGGACCAACCCCCTACCTAAAAGGACCTTATCTTCTTTTGGGTGGGAGATGAAAAGTACATAAGTATTAGAATAAACATGAAGAGAATAAATACAAATTGGAAGTGATTAAAAACAAGATAGTTTCAAAAGTAAGGGCATCAGGAGTTAGAGAGACCAGTAAAGCGTTCTGTTAGAGAAGATGATGTCTGACCTGTGTTTTGAAGGGTTCTTTGAGATGGAGGTGAAGAGAGTACCTTCTAGACAGGGAGGACAGTTGAAAATTTCAGTAGGCATTTTGTAGTATGGGACCAAAGCTCGGGATAGAAATACTAGGAAAGGGGGAGTAACAGAGCTATGTTAATGGAGTGAAGGCCCAATTGAGGTTGGACAATATGAATTTATAATATGAGGAATACTACACCACTAGGCAGCTTCCTCCTGCTCTGGTCAGCAGCACATGGGAAGGGGTGGAAGAAGTAGATGGTAGGATAACCCAGGATTGGGCTTGCACAGGTGGATAGCAGGTGGGAGAACAGCACAGTGTAGATAGAATTGAGCTGACTATAAGAACAGAATCACGATGAGAAAGGGAAGACAGAGCAAGGTGATATGCAGCTATTTTTGTTATTCTCTATTGATGGAAAAAATTTTGTAAATTTTGTAGTTTCTGAGTTTCCAAATTTACATTTCCTAAAATGTACCCTTATTAGCATAAAGAAATTGCCAGAAAGTAGAAGTGAAAGTGAGTGTTGTGTGTTTATATGTGTGTGAGTATGTGTACACATGCTTAACCTCTGATTGAAAACTTTGCTTCTTTAGATGAGAGTTTTGCTGTTAAACACAACAAAGAATTTCTGTTGTCAATGGCCAATAGAGGGAAGGATACTAACGGTTCACAGTTTTTCATGTAAGTATTAATCATCTGTATAATAATAGACAGCTCATCCTGATTACCTGCTTCATTGTTTACACTAGTTACTAGAGAAAGATTAAGACTTGATGGTAGGAAAGAGTTGTCAAGTGAACCATGCTTGTGCAAATTTTTTCATTTCTCTCTATGCTGAAAAATTGTCATCACAGTGTCCTGTGTTTTTTTGTTTGCACATTATTTATGTATAGATTTCAATAGCATCTAGGAGATTCTACATTTCCGTCTTTGAGAAGCAAATATGGAGGGTCACAACTCTCTTTTAAGAGGGGATTAGAGTTTAGGATGGTTTTTAAAGGCCCTAGTAGCTGAATCAGGGGTGGTTCATTAGTATGTTTGCTAATTAAGTCACTAAATATGTTAAGGTTAGTCTTTGGAAACATTTCTTTATCCATTTCACTCTTTTATTCAAGAAAATACTTCCCAACTCTAATTTATTAATCCTTGGTAGTCTCAGAACCTACAATTCATGTCCTACTAATGTTAGTGTCTGAGAGCACAAAGGACCAGTTTCTTGTTTCATATCTCTAGTCCTCATCTGTTGTCTTGATTAATCTTTAAATAGTCTCCTGATATTTCTAAGGGGGCAAGAACTATTTCTCAGTATCTCTAGTACCTAACCTACTAGCTGGCAGGTACGCATCAAAAAATGCTTGTAAAATTAAAAGTGGAGGTAAATATTAGCCATTTCAAAATGAGAGATCTTGGCTTCTCTAAAATTTCTTGCTTTATACATAACTGTTTTAAACCTTTATCTTCCTGCACAAAAATTCCTTCCATTCCCAACTCCGGAATATCTGTGATCTTCCTTTGCTTATCATTCCTTTTGTTTAACTATAAAAACATGTTTTTGCCAATAGATGTTGAGATAACTGTTGTAGATTCCCACCATCATTTGATTCTTTCAAAAGTAGAAAACTCCTTTTTTGTTATAATTTTTACATCAATTTTCATTTCTACTCTTTATTACCATTCAACATATTTTTCCTGTTTTAAAATTGTTCTGCATTAATTTAAATCCCTGTTTTAAGCTACTGCTTTTTTGTAGCCAGTCTCACATCTGTAAACTATTATTGCTCTGAATCAACTGAATTATATAGATCTATATCTAAAATCTGGATAGGAATGCGTTGCATTTACCTTCTTAATTTTTCACTTTTTCCTCTTTTACCTTTCTCCTTTTTTTCTTTATCTACAATATCTTTTGTCACTTCCTCTTTTGTACTTTTTCAGTAGTCACACAACCTTTTTTGATCTTTAATGAGATTGATAGAACAAGTGTAATACTATCCAGTTTTTACAAATGAGGAAATCTGAGTCTATATAGTCAAAACGTTAGCACTTTAGAGGTCGTCTAGCCTCATTGTTTTATAGATAAGAAAATTGAGGCCCAGACACTAAATGATTTGTGTTAAATCACACACCTGGTCAACAATAAAGATAGAACTAGAGATTCAGTTTACTAATCTCCAATTTGGTACTCTTTTCTGCTATACCATCCTATCTTCCAAAGGTTCTTGACCTCGGGGGTCCAAGAACTTGAGTTTTTATTGGAGTTTTTTAAAAAGATTTTGATAACTATTTCAATATTTTGGTTTTCTTTGTGATCCTACGCATTTACAACATTGTTCTAAGAAAAAGTCCATAGGTTTCACCAGACTGCCAAAAGAAATTTGTGACACTAAAAAAGGTTAATAACTCCTGCTCTGTACATTGTTTTTTTTTTAATTGCATGACACGTTTCCCCCTTTTTAGGACTATTAGGTGACTATTTTTCCTTTTTTCTCAATAATTCTTAGTTTCCACCTTCTTGAGCATAAAGTTTTCATCCCTTCTAACATTGCTCCTCAGGTGATTTATTTTAGGTATTTGTGGGGGTTTTGACCTAATGTTGGACATTGTATGAACAAAATTCCACATCAGAAGCTTTTTTTGGGGGTCCTTAGAACTTTATTTTCAGGTACTAAGTTCCCCATTGATAGATCAGTGGAACACTCTTCTTTATCTTGACCATCACTTTTTTTTTTATTTTTATTTTTTGTTTTTAATATAAATTTATTTATTTAACTTTTTACATTCATTTTCACAAAATTTTGGGTTCCAAATTTTCTCCCCATTTATCCCCACCCCCCCACCCCAATACACCGAGCATTCTAATTTTCCCTATCACCAATCTGCCCTCTCTTCTATCATCCCTCCCTTCACTTGTCCCCATCTTCTCTTTTGTCCTGTAGGGCCAGATGACTTTCTATTCTGTATTTCTTATTTCCTAGTAGCAAGAACAATACTCAACAGTTATTCCTAAAACTTTGAGTTCCAAATTCTCCCCATCCCTCCCTCCCCACCCATTCCCTTTGGGAAGGCAGGCAATTCAATATAGGCCATGTCTGTGTAGTTTTGCAAATGACTTCAATACTAGTCATGTTGTGTAAGACTAACTGTATTTCCCTCCATCCTATCCTGCCCCCCATTGTTTCTATTCTCTCTTTTGATCCTGTCCCTCCTCGAGTGTTAACTTCAAATTGCTCCCTCCTCGCGTTGCCCTTCCTTCCATCATCTCCCCCCTTGCTTATTTCCTTCTCCCCCACTTTCCTGTATTGTAAGATAGGTTTTCATACCAAAATGAGTGTGCATTTTATTCCTTCCTTTAGTCAAATGTGATGAGGGTAAACTTCTTGTTTTTTTCTCAGCTCTCCTCTTTTTCTCTCCACTAAAAAGTCTCCTACTTGCCTCTTGAATGAGATATAATTTACCCCATTCCATTTCACCCTCTCTCCTTCCACTACATTTCTCTCTCACCATTTCCCTTAATTTCTTTTAAGATGTGGTCTCATCCTATTCAATTCACTCTGTGCTCTCTGTCTCTGTATGTGCGTGCATGTGTGTGTGTGCGTGTGTGTATGTGTGTGTGTGATCCCACCAACTACCCAGATACTGAAAAGTTTTAAGAGTTACAAATATTGTCTTTCCATATAGGAATGTAAACAGTTCACTTTTGGTAAGTCCCTTCTGACTTCTCTTTGCTGTTTACTTTTTCATGCTTCTTCTCATTCTTGTGTTTGAAAGTCAAATTATCTTTTCAGCTCTGGTCTTTTCATCAAGAATGCTTGAAAGTCCTCGATTTCATTGAAAGACCGTAGGTGATTCTTGGTTTTAGTCCTAGTTCATTTGACTTCTGGAATATCCTATTCCATGCCCTTCTATCCCTTAATGTAGAAGCTGCTAGATCTTGTGTTATCCTGATTGTATTTCCACAATACTGGAATTGTTTCTTTTTAGCTGCTTGCAATATTTTCTCCTTGACCTGGGAATTCTGGAATTTGGCCACAATGTTCCTAGGAGTTTCTCTTTTTGGATCACTTTCAGGTGGTGATCGATGGATTCCTTCAATACTTATTTTGCCCTCTGGTTGTAGAATCTCAGGGCAGTTTTCCTTGATAATTTCATGAAAGATGATGTCTAGGCTCTGTTTTTGATCATGGCTTTCAGGTAATCCCATAATTTTTAAATTGTCTCTCCTGGATCTATTTTCCAGGTCAGTTGTTTTTCCCATGAGATATTTCACATTCTCTTCCATTTTTTCATTTTTTTTGGTTTTGTTTTATGATTTCTTGGTTTCTCAGAAAGTCATTAGACTCCATCTGTTCCATTCTAATTTTGAGAGAACTATTTTTTTCAGTGAGCTTTTGAACCTCTTTTTCCATTTGACTAATTCTGCTTTTGAAAGCATTCTTCTCATTGGCTTTTTGAACCTCTTTTACCAATTGAGTTAGCCTATTTTTCAAGGTGTTATTTTCTTCAGCATTTTTTTGGGTCTCCTTTAGCAAGGTATGGACCCGTTTTTCATGCTTTTCTTGCATCTCTCTCATTTCTCTTCCCAGTTTCTCCTCCACCTGTCTAACTTGATTTTAAAAATCCTTTTTGAGCTCTTCCATGGCCTGAGCCTACCAGACATCCACCTCGGATGTCTGGGATAGAGAGGCCCCGACCTCCATGTCTTTCCCTGATGGCAAGCATTGTACTTCCTCATCAGAAATGAAAGGAGGAAGGAACATCTCTTCCCCAAGAAAGTAGCTTTCTATGGTCTTATTTTTCTTCCCTTTTCTGGGCATTTTCCCAGCCAGTTACTTGAGATTCCTGTCCACCCCTGCCTAGATCCGCCCAGCTAGTGCTTGGGGTCTGAGATTCTAATGCTGCTCCCCAGCCTCAGGGCTTTCAGTGGCGGGCGGGACTGCTATTCAATGTGAGCTTAAGTTCTGGTGCTCAGGTGGGGGCAGGGCCGCCTCCCAGGCTCAGTTCCCTCAGGGGGCTTATGTGGAGACCTTCAGTAATGGCCCTGAGCTCCTGCGTGCTCCAGGAGTCCGGGACCGCCTCTGCCTCTGCCGTTCCCTCTGCTGCTGCTTCCCGAGGGGGCCCAAGTCACGGAGACAACCCACTCCCCTCTCGGCCAGCCCAGAAGTCTCTCTCACTGACCTGGAGCACCTGTGGGCGAAGGGACCTTCCTGGCCACTGGAGGTTCTGTCCCTGAATCCTGCTTGGATCTGCTCCTCTGGGGCCGTGTGGCCAGGGCAGCGCAGGGGTGGGCTCCACATCCAAAGCGCGATGGACCCCTGGGGATGGCTTTCCAGGACTCTCTGGAATGAAATCTCTTCCACTGTGCTTCTGTTTGGCTTGCTCTCCTCCAGAATTTGTGGGGAGTTCTTTTTACAGGAAATTTATGGGCTGTGGATTCGGAGCTAGCACACATGAGTCTTTCTACTCTGCCATCTTGGCTCCTCCCCTCATCACTTTTGTGCTACTAAGGGCAGGATAGCACTTTAAAATAAACCCTACAGCTTGAATAGAATAGTAAGGTGATTAAGAGGGAAGCGAGCCTAATGGAAGGGTTAAGGCATTGGAATTGCTTAACTAGAAGAAACATAATAGAAAATAAAAGAACATATCCCTTGATTTTATTTTGTATTAAGTATATGAACATTTTGAAAAGATCTTTTCTTAAGTCTATGGATAATACTGTGTTCTTTTTTATTACATCAGGAGACATAATACTAAGTAAACATCTTTGACTTGTTATTTGATTATTATTACTTCGTGGAGTATTTATTTTTGTTGCCTATACTCCTGCTGCTGTACATAAACTGAATTCATTCAGTTTTATATCTAAAATTCTAGTGTCAGAGGAGAAACATATTGTCCCACTTAGCTCATTTAGATCTACTAATACGTTTTCCTACTACTCTAATTCTTGTGGTTTTACTTGATATAAGCTGCCTACAACAAAGTAGTAATCTCTTTCCTCATTTATAACTTGCTGTGTGTACCTACTTTTCATTGCACTTTTGTTTTTAATTTCTCAGTTTGACCTTCATCCCTAAAAAAGAATGCAGTCCTTTCATTATACTTTGAAGAATATCTGAATTAACACTCTTAAGACAGAGGGTAGGCGGAATATATATGTCTGGAAAGGCAGAGGGATGGTTAACTTAGATGTGAAAACCATCTATTTTCCACGTAGTTTAGGCCCCCAACAATCAAAAGAAGGTAAAACTATCAGAGGAGACAGGGAGAGATAGTATAGAAGTCAGCATGCTATGGGTTAAAGAAAAGTCCTGCTGTATGTGAGTGATGTCAGTTCTGCTGTTCACTAGTTATGGGAACAAGTCCCTTTCAGTTTTGTTACCTATAAAATGGGGATTCGATTAGATATCTCTCAGTTGTCTTCTAGCACTAATATTTTATGACCATATGAATGTATAAGGGGTTTGACACATACTTGTGTCTAGCGCAGGGAGGCCAAAAGTGGGCAAATAATTAAAAGACTAATACTGTTCTATTTGAAACAAAAAGAAACATCTCCCTCAAAGAAGAACTGTTCAGCATGGGGGGGGGGGGGGGGCGGGGCGGAGAGGAACCTTTATTGGACATCTCCTGGGTACAAAGCACTATGCCAAAGCTTTAGAGGATACAAAAACAATAAAGATATTCCTTGATTTCAAAAGAGATTACCAAGAAAGTACTCAGCTATTCTACAAAGTAAAATATGGTAAGTGCTCTAAAATAGTGCCAGAGACCTATGGGAGTTCAGAGGAATGAGTTATCACATGTTAGAAAGATTAGTAAATAGTAAAGGCTTTTATGTAGTGAATTCATGTTTGAACTAAATCTTGAAGGAATTGATATTAGGATTATAAAGTTGCAGAGATAGATTGGGCATGTGTTTTAACAACCATTATGTCATGCTGAGGTTGTCCTTACTTTTGTAGTTTTTGGAATATCTTAGAACGTTTCTGCAAGGACATCCTCAGTGACTTTCATTTTCAGTCTTTTCTTAAAGAAAAGCCTCTTAAAGAGGTTACCCTCTCAAACCATTGTCCTTTCAAGCTAGCTCCTCTTTTTTACTTCTGAACTTTAACAATTATATTTTTTTCATTTTCATTGATGCTCACTATCCCTGCCACTAATTTTTCCCCCATCCAGTAGATCCCTCCCTTACAGTAAATAAGTAATCAAACAAAAATGGACATGAAAATGCAGTCCTTACTCTGAAAGAGGTAGTGATAATCATTTCAGATCATTTGAACCCCAATAAAAGCCAAAGCCTCAACTAACCAACCAGATATGCTTTGCTTTGCTCTAAAAATGCCCTTTCCTATGTCAGCAATTTAAAGACCAGAGGAGGCTGACCCAAGGGCGTTTTTCCTGTTTGTAACTACTAAAGGACAAAAAAAGGGGGAGACAACTAGTTGGTGCAGTGGATAGAGCACTGGTGCAGGAGTCAGGAGGACTTGAGCTCAAATTTCACCTCAGACACTTGACACTCTCTAGCTGTGTGACCTTGGGCAAGTCACTTAACCTCAATCACCTCATCCTGGGTCATCTCCAGTCATCCTGATGAATATCTGGTCACTGGATTCAGATAGCTGTGAAGGAGAAGTGAGGCTGGTGACCTGCACAGCCCTCCCTCACTCAAAACAAAGTCAAGTGCAAGTCATGTCATTATTTCTCTGATGGCATGGTCTTCATCGGCAACAAAGGATGAACGCGCTAAAGGACAGGCTGCCTCGGCTCATCTTAGTATCCTATGGATATATGCTATACAGGGGAAACCGATATCCTGGGATCTTAGTGTCCAATTGACACTTTTTCATTTGTCTTGTCTTATTGTATTTATGACTCAATTCAACTATGAAACTTCCTTTTTTGTGGTACGGTTTAACACATATGGAGACTATAAATTTGAGGGACGTAGGCATCCTGAATTAAGATTGTTGTTCTAAAATGTATTTAAGCCTGGTCATTCTTTCATCATTCAGAATATTTCTTCTGGCTCCATGATCATGTATCTGCTACCTTTAAGGGAATGAAACAATATGAATTTATATATCACCTAGGCTGTTTGCCTCTTGTAACCAAGCTTCATTCATAAGTCTTCCAGAGTTGGGATTGGTAACTGTGTTGGTCAATTTTGAAGTTTTTCAGGGATTGTTTCCTTTACATTATTTAAATCGTCCTATAAATTGTTCTCTTGGTTATGCCTCCTTCAGTGTACACTGCTTCTACTACCATTTCCTTTCTGAATTTTTCACATTGGTTATTTTTTATCATGGAGGAATATTATGTCATATTCTTATACTTGTTATTTCAATCCTCTGTCAATGTGTGTGTACTAGTTTCTTTGCTATGATAAACTGTGCTTTTATATTTATAGGATCTTTCTCCTTGAGGTATATAATCTAAGTTTATGAGATACATTCTGTTTTGACTCAGCAGGCATTTTTCCCAACAATCACAAAACAACTTTCCCTCCTCAGAGTACATTTTGCAAAAGCAGTTTAATAGCATTTAGGTGATTTGTTTAACTTCAAGTAAGAGAAGCTACTACCTCTACTTCCTCACTGTCTAGTCATTCCTAAAATGCCTGTAATCTGTATTCTCTCCCCCATGTTCTATAACCCTGTTTCCAAGGTTACCATTGGCATCATAATGTCCCTATCTAATGACCTATTCCTAGTCCTCATCTTCCTTGAAGTTTGTGCGTCATTTGATGCTATTAACTACCTCTTCTTGAATACTCTTCTTTTGGAGAAGTATCTGCTGCTCTAGTCTGATTCTCCTTTTGTCTGACTTAGACTCCTTTCCTAGCTCATCTTCCTCCTCCTTGAAACCCTGAAGTGTACATATCCTCAAGGCTCTGTCTTTGGTCCTCTTCTCTTATATCTTGTATATTTCCTCCCTGGGCAATTTCATGGTCTTCTCACAGATAGTAATTACCTCTATGCTGATGGACCCCAAATATGTATCTCTTATCCTACCTTTTCTCCTGTGCTTCAGTTATTTATTTCCACCTACTTGCTGTATCTTGCTAAGTATCTTGCTAAACCTCAAACTCAGAATGTTTAGGAGAATTCTCTCAATAAATAGCAATTAACTAAAGAACAATTAACTTGAATATAAGTCCACTAAATGTGTAGATTAAATTACAAAATGCTCCTTAAAAACTTAAGCTGGAGGATTTCAGTATAATAAAAATGTCAGTTTACATATTTAAATTGCCAGTGAGATACTTTATGAATCTAGATAAAATGACAATTCATTTGGAGGAACAAAAAATATAGTAATCAAGGGAAATAAGGTAGAAATGAAGAAGAAAGAGCACTTTCTCATTTCAAATGGTAACATAAGGCAGCACTCATCAAAATCCTTTGGGATTGGTAAAAAGATAGAAAAATAGATGTTAACAAATTAGACAAGGGAAATGAGAAATAATTCAATAACCCACTATTTGATAAATCTGAATGTAGAAATTAGCTAAGAAAGAACTACTAGGAAAACTGGAAAGCTGTATGTCAGGTAATACGTTTGGATCAGCCAGTCAGTAAACATTAAATGCCTGCTATGTGTCTGGCAGTTAACTAAGGACTAGAGATAGGAAAAGAGGCAAAACACAGTCCCTGCCTTCAAGGACCTTAATAATCTGATGGCGAAGACAAGATGCAAACAAATATAAACAAAGCAAGGTAGAGAAGAAATAATTAATAAAAAGAAAGGCTTCCTGTAGAAGGTGGGATTTTAATTGGGACTTAAAGGAAGCCAAGGAGCTCAGTAATCAGAGCAGAAGGGGGAAAGAATTCCAGGCATGAGGGACACTCGGAATGTTTGGAGCAGAGAGACAGAGCATCTTGTTTTTGCAACAGCTAAGAAGCTAGTGTTACTGAATCAGAGGGTATGTCTTTGCTCGGGAGTAATGTATAGAAAAACTGGAAAGGTAGGAGGGACTAGGTTATGAAAGGCTTTAAAAGCGCGTGACAAAACCACATTTTGTTGGATCCTGGAGGCAGTAGGAGTCTCTGGAGTTGATTTAGTACAGTCAGTAATATATCTGACATGAATCAGACCTGCATTAATGGATGATGGATGGGAGTGGAGAGAGACTTGAGGCAGACCAACCTACCAACAGGCTGTTGAAATAATCCAGGTGTGAGGTGATGAAGGCCTACACTAGAGTGGTGGCAAGATCAGAAGAAAAAAAAGGCTTATTTCAGAGATGTTGCAAAGTGAAATGAACACACCTTAGTGTGTTTTTTCTCTCAATTCTGACCAGGCCCTCATGTGTTCCTCCTTTTACTCTCACTTCATTGGCCGCATCCCCAGACTGTCCTTCATCTGTGTGCTGATCCCCTCTCTCCCTCCTTCCCTTTACCTTGTCCACAGGCAAATTGACTATACATAAAAATCACATTATGTAGAGGTCTGTGAAACAGTCCATTTATGTAAAGTGAGAACCATCTGTAAGACCAGGTGCTATTCCCTAGAACTGCAATTGTCAGAGGATATCAGCAATTCTCAACAGAACCGAAAATGATAATTACATGGAAAAAATGAAATGCAAATGAAAATAACCCTGAAGTTTTGCCTAATAACAAGCAAATGTATAATATAAGATAATAACAGATAAGAGTTAATATTGTTAGAAGGGTTATGCTAAGATATTCACATTAATAGTGTGTTATTGGTGAAGGTGTGAACTAGTACACCCATTATGGAAAATAATTTAAAATTATGACAGTAAAATGACTAAGATACCCTTTGACCCAGATGTTCCACGATGAGACTTATACTCCAAGGAGGCCATTGGTAAGAAATCTCCGTATCTCCTTATATACCAAAAATATAAAGCAGCAAAATCAGTCACGTTAGTAAAGAATCTAAAATATATGACCATTATTTGGAAATTGGCTAAGCAAACTGTAGTGCATTAATATAATGAGATATTACCATGCTATAAGAAACAATATATATGAATAACAGAGAAACATGGGAAGAGTTAGATAAACTGGTGCAAAATGAAATGAGAAGAGCCCGGAAACGATACACAATGACTGCAGCAATGTAAATGGAAAAAGAACTGCAAAACAATTGAAACTGAATGTTGGCAAAAGTGTGAAGTGTGGCCCCATAGAGGATAAAGGACAGCTCCCTGGGCCTTTGCAGAGGTGAGGATTTCACAGGTGTGGATCATTGCTTACCTAATGTTGGAGGTCTTTTGGTTTTTAAGGTGTTGATCTGTTTGCCTTTTTTTTTTCTCTTTTTAAACAAAGTTCTTTGTTATGACAGATGGGTCTCTGGAAGAGAAAGGGTAGAAATATAGTAGAAAATCTAAACAAAGTTATCAATAGAAAGTATTAAAATGTCAATTTGTAATCTTCTGCCTACAAAATGCAGCATGCTCCTCCTTCTAACTTCCTTTTTCTGTTGATAACACCATTTTCGTAGTTATTTTTGCTTCTTCATTCACCCTCTCTTCCCATTTCAAATCAGTAGTAGCCCAATCCTATTGATTCCACATCATCAAAATCTAGAATCCTTCCCTATTCCTGCTTTAACACTCTTGCCTGAACTGAGTTTTAGTCAGTATCAATTCCTCTTTGATGCTTTTCTTGATTCTCAAAGCTAGAAGTGATCCTTCCTTTAAGTTCTCACCCCTCTCTGTTTGACCTCTAAAATGTACTTCATCATTTTCAGTCTTGTGTTATTTATGTGTATCTTGCTCTCCCCTACTTCATTGTAATCTTATTAGCAGAAACTGTTAATTACTTTTCATTTTTTTTCTGTTCTCAGTGTCTAGCTCAGTACTTAGCAGGTACTTAGTATATATATTGAATTTATTTATGCTTAGTTACTAGTCTTATATTTCATAATTCCAATCTCATAAGAGGAATTATCTTTATAGCTTTTCTTGCTCATAGGGTTCCCATAGTTTTAGAGAAAATGAATATGATTTCTATTTGGGATTTGTTGATTGAGTTGAGGTTATGAGGTTACATTCAAATGGAGAACTTTTAGGGGGCATTTAAAAATCTGGAACTGGAGATAAAAGCTTGAAATTTGGGAGCTACCTGCATAGAAGCTTGAAGAAAGTGCTAAGGGAGTGAGGGGGAAAGGGTGCTGAAAACTGTATCTTGGGGAAAACTTTACATTTAGGGTTAAGATTATGAAGAGCCTAGTGAAGGAGACTGGAGGAACATTTAGAAATAGAATACAGATCATAATAGCAATGACCAGTTTTGTTTTAGCACTCTTAAGTACCTCACATGTTACCTGACACATAGTAAGTAAGATGTCTTGTTTGATTGTCAGGGGAAGCCAAGTGGAAGAGAGATTCAAAAAAGGCCATGCAAAACCAGCTATGCTGCCCAAAACTTGAAAAGGAAAAAGGGGTCCTGAATGAGAAAAGTTTAAGAAGCCCTGCTCTAGATTGAGAGATGATAGTGAAAAGTGCAATGGAATAAACCATAAAAACAGAGGTTTTCTTTTTTTGTTGTTATTTTTTACTAGAGAAGTTTTTGAATGATGACAAAGCAGTGATCTAAAAATGACTGGGCAGAAAAGTAGTGTGATACTTCCTTTTTTCCCTGGACCCATGTGAATATGGGAGACAAGCAGGTTATATGGGACATACAAGGAACATCTGCAAGGGACAGCCATTCTTTTCAGTAAATGGGAGGAGATAAAAAGACTTGGAAAAATACAAGTTGGCAACCTATTTACATTACAATACAGTTAGGGAACTAGTCGAGACGTTTGATGGAAACAGTAGATCATTACTTTAAATATGTGGAAAGGGTACACTTGAGCTGGATAAGGAGGGATGGAAGGTTTTATGCCTAGGGTAATGATTCTAGATAACAGGAATTAGAGAAACTGAAGTATGAGAGGTAGCCTGAAGACACTGAGAGAAAAAGTGAGAGAAGAGACTAAAATGAGAAACCTGTATCTAAGTAGTGATCAGTTCCCAGGTTTTAAATTACAAAGTGTTCTTTAGTTAACATTCCTACATGAGAAGATGATATTTGTAAACTCATAAAAACTTTCTCACTATTAGGGCAGTTAGAAGATATATATATAGAGAGAGAGAGAGCGCACAGGTGTGAGTTTAAATATGAAGGGATAATCTAAAAAAGATAAAATTAAAAGGTGAGAGAGGAATGAACTGGGAGAAAGAGAAGGGGAGAGGTAGAATGGGATAAATTATCTCACATAAAAGAGGCAAGAAAAAGCTTTTATAATGTAGGGGAAGGTGGAAGAAGGAAGGGGAAGTGAGTGAACCTTACTATCAGAATTGGCTCAAAGAGGCAATAACACACTCAGTTGAATATAGAAATTTTTCTTATCTAGAAGGGAGGGCAGATTGGGGGAGGGGGTAGTCAGAAGCAAAACACTTTTGAAGAAGGACATTGTGAAAGGAGAGGGAATAGAATAAACGGGAGGGAGGGGTAGGACAGGGAAATACGGTTAGCAGTTACTAGTAACTGAAAAATTTTGAAGCAAGTTAATCTGATAAAGGGCTCATTTCTCTGTTCTTTATATTGTGAGACAGTAAGTTATCTGTGGCCTGATGTTACAATTCCAATAGCCCATCTTAACAAGTTTTACCTTATTGTATACAGTTGATCTTTAGTCCCTTGTCCTATAATTTGTCTTAATACACAGTTTAAATTACTTAAAACTTTCAGGTTAGCATGAAAAGTAAAGGGAAGGGAGTGAAGATTAAATAAAACATCTTCATACTTAGAATTTTTTTAATTTCTAATTTCACCTATACTATAGACTAACATTTTCAGGGTTTGACAAAAAACTCAGTCCTGGAATTATTTCTCCATCATATATTGTTATACCTTAATAATGGTTAAACATGTTATTTGCTACATGTCAGATGCTATCAGATATATGATTAAAGTACAGTTACATTTCCTTATTCCATATTTAGTATTAACATTAAAGCATAGTATATATCCAGGATGTCTTTTCTTGTCAGTTTTAATTCTGTTAATTAAAAATAACATTAAATTAATCTATCTGCAACTTTGTTTCCAATGCAATTGTTTTCTTTTCCTTTTTAGAGGTGCTAACTTTGTTTTTCTCTGACTTTGTTTTAATTCTTCTATCTGATGATGACCTCAAAAGAACAACTAAACCTACACCTCATTTAGATGGGTAAATATTTTTTCATTTATTTTTCTTCTGTTACTTACTTTTAATTTTCTTACTAAAACCAAAAACTTAACATTTAGTCATTTTAATTTATCTGCATAGGCACCATGTTGTTTTTGGACAAGTGATCTCTGGTCAAGAGGTTGTGAGAGAGATTGAAAACCAGAAAACGGATGCATCCAGCAAACCATATGCTGAAGTACGAATACTTAGCTGTGGGGAGCTAATTCCCAAATCCAAAGGTAAGGGTAAGTTAAACATTTCTAAGCATATTACACATATTTAAATCTTGCAGTGACTCCAGGTCATTAGAAAAAGATCATTACCCCATGACTGCTAATATGTCTTCCATCATATTGTTCATTCATTTAATTTATAGCTGTGTTCTCTAATTTTGATTTCCACCTTTCTGCTTTTGCAACATTTTGTTTTGAAAGAAGGAATCAATGAGAAATTAGAAGTTAAAATGGAGCAATTTTAGATTGATAAACTTTTAAAGGAATAAATTAATTCCTTTTCCTTCTGTGGACTCAACTAGCATCCATAATGTTTGGGAAAATATACCTACTGCCAAAGGTAGTAATTCCATTCTTTACATTTATGCTTTTGATATCAATTTTCTGACATGTTATGCATTTAGTTTTTTTGAGGTATTTTGTTGGACAGTTCTTTGAAAAATGTCCCCTGAAAAATGGCTGTCACTTACCACACATTTTCAACATCTAGTTCATTCAAAAGAATGAAGAAAAACCATTTCCAAGAAATGAGCATTAAGCAGTACTTTTGTGTTCCAGTATGAAACTAAATTTGTTTAGTTGAATCATGCATTAAACTGTGAACAGAAGCCTCAGAGTTTGTAAGCTTGTAAGCTTTCTGTGTCTTTATCAGTGTTATTCAGGACCCTTGTAAAATTGTACTCTTGACTCTTTCAGATAAGGAGACTGTTGTCATCAGTTTGGAATCTTGAGTGTTTTGAGATATTCAAAAGGCAAAGTGAGATTGATATAGAAAAATCAGAATCATTGTCCTTAATTTTTTCTATTTTCCAGAGGTTACAATTTATTTCTCTTTTCACCTAGCTCAAGTCTTTATCATCTTGACAAAGAAAATTTTTCATCCCCTTCTTCTCATTCTGCATGTAGGATGGTAGTCTGCAGGAACCAAGCAGTTTTAAATTTGATCTTGGACATTTCAGTCTCTTAACCATCATTCCTATCCCTTACCTTGTCTCCCTTGTATAAAAACAGTGGATGTGACCCATTAGTTTATGTTGTGCTTAATGCCCTAGGATACAATTAAAAGTGAAATGTTCATGAAGCTCTTTTAGCTTCTTGCAGACAGACATACTGTATTAATTTATATAAAAAATAAAAGCTGCTAAAGAGGAGAAATGAGACTGTATGAAACTTAAATTCTAGTATCAGCTTTGCCACTTTGTAGCAGTATAAACTTTGGGATAACATTCAACTATTCTTGGTCTTAGTTTCCTTATCTTTAAAGGGTTTAACTAGAAGATGATCTCCAAGGCCTTCCCAACTCTAAACATTTTGGTGATTCTGGAGTCTATTAATATTTTCATATTGAGGACCCTAGGCTTATTGATATTAGCTATTAACCATCTTAAACGATATTCTTACAACTAGGATGTTGTGGTCTGTTAAGACCTGCATTTTTTTTTTTAACATACTCTTAAACAGCATTAAGTTGTTTACTGTTAGCTTTTCTTTTTCTTTTGATTTTTTTACTTCTAGGGTCTTTTGAGTTGGAATCTGTTCCCCAAAATTCATTAGCTAAATATGGTAGGTTTCTTTGCAGCTTTCAAAATTAGAACTTGAAAGAACAAAATAGAATTAAATATCCTTCAACATTTTCCATAAACAATTCACATGCAGATATTCTTTGGGTAATTAAAGGAAATGGTTGATAGAATTTTTGGATAGGGAAAGAGAACATGAATTAAGACAAATCCCCGTGTAATTTCATTTATATTACTATAAAGCAGCTCTCACTTAGAAGAATATTGTGGCATCCCCAGGCATTGTTTGACTACATGTGACCAAGGCTTGATAGTGTCAGGTATATTCGTATCCCTGTCTTCTAGAGACCAGATAAATTTTCCGGGAAGTTGGGGGAGATAGTACTCCTAATTCCTTGTCCAGACTTCCCTGACAAGGATAGATTTGTTCCAGGAATGCTGTGAGACAGATTTTCCATGCCTATTCTGTTCTGACACACACCTGTTGAAACAGGCAGAAATATTTGTGGCATGAACTTAGTTAACAGAGTGAATGGTACTTGCTACTTTTTCTTTTAGCAGCTGCCATTCAAAATATTTGCCTGAGTGGCTTTTTCCATACTTTTGGAAGGTTACAGGCAGTATAATGCATACAGTTTTTAAGCCCTATTTTCTTTTTGAAAATTATACCAAATTGAAAACAACAGAATGCCTTTGTTTAATACTGTAGGGTGTTCACCATAGTATTTTAAAAGCCTTGTTTGAGAGTTGTGCAGTGACACCCCACTTTATAAAAGAAATAAATACAGAATCTTTTTTTTCTTTTTTTAACTGCCAGAATCTTTTTTTTTTCTTTTTTTAACTGCCTGAAAGAAAACAAAAAGACTTCTGAAGAAAATCTGACTGTCTGGGCCTACCTGTATATTGTCTTGGTGAGTCCTGGGCACTCTTCTTGGGCCTTTTTTCGCCTTGCTCTATTGGAGATCTGCTTCTTGTAGTATTCCTATATGCCAGAGAATGTAACTGTGTTGAGATCCATGGATTAGGCTCTTCTAAGAGATTCGGAGATGGAATACTGGAGACTAGTGGAAGCAGGGATACTGGGTAGAGGCTAACAAGGTCTTCTATAGGCACATGAACCTTCTTATGATACATTTATCTTAACAAAGGTACTGTGTGGTTTATATAGAAGTTTCTTGTGACATAATTTTTGCAGGGATTATAGAGGCTATTGCCATTGATGAGAGATTTTTAAAATATTCCTTCATAATAGAAAAAAATATTTATAGCCCAAAACTGTTGCTTTTCAAAAAAAAAGAAGGGACAATTAAAGTAATAAAGTAGAAAGCTAGTGAATCTTGTATATAAGAACCAAATGTAATAAGCTAATAGAGTCTAAATTTTGATGGTCCTGGCTGCCCAGTGCAGTGCTTTTATGATATAGTCAAGAAAATAAATGCAGTGAAATTGGTTGAGCAGATTGTTTTAGTGAAGCTTGTTACTGAAAGTGTAGTGGGGAGGTTGAATGTAGAATGTTTGAGAGACACTATTAAAGGTAAATAAAGTTAACCTTTAATAAAAGAAGAATTATTTGTAGTTCAAGTGGCATGAGATTGATGTGGTTTCTTCTCAGAGTACATTTTATTTTATTAAAGTCTCAAAGTAGTTTTCTTTGTGAATGGTGAAAGTGAGATTGGTAGAAACAAAATTCTGTATACCACAGGAATAGAAATATCTCCCTAGAGATGTCTTCTCTTCCCCCCCTTTTTTTTTGGGGGGAACAGACATAGAATAGTCATTATTTGATTTTTTGCGGGGAGAGGAGAGGAAGGAGAAAAGGATTCTTGACACATGATTTTATTGGTTAGGGTGTTGATCTGAAATCCACTAACATACTGATTCTCCTATAATATTTTTTGGGGTGGGTGAGGAACAAGATGTGAAAAACTGCCAGTGAGAAAGCTCCCTCTCCTAAAGCAGATCTACAGCTTATATTATGTGCTAGCAAACCACATGGATCCCAAAAGACTACTAAGATTAATGTATAATTGGGAAATCGTTAATAAAAATACAGTAAAACATAGATAATATTAACATGTGGTTTTTTAGGTTAGTATATGGTTCACAAGGATCTTTACATATGGTTTAGTGGCCCCCGTTTCCATGCGAGTTTGACACCACTGTTCTTTACAGAGTTGTCTGTGGGCAACTAACTATGATACTGCTACATGGTCCTGGAACCCAGTTCTGTCTTATTCTGAGTCTACTTTTCTCTCCTCTATAAAGTACTGCCTTATATTATCTGTAACCCTGATTGTCTTAGAGGATTGTTTGGTACACTAACAGGTAAAGTGACTTGCTTATGGTCACAGAGTCAGTATTTTTCAGAGACAGGACTCCAAAGCCTCCTCTCCCCTTCTGCCCCCAAGTCCCTTAATGGGGCACCAGATTAATTGATTTTTTTTTTTAAATCAAGTTCAACAAAGTTAGGAAATTTTTAAATATAATGATGAAGTATAAAAAGGATGCAGTAAGGAAAATTATTAAGCAAGATTGAAGGCACGTATTAACCAGCTCTCTGTTCTTTACTTAAATATTCCTATTTTGTGGATATTATCTACTATGAGAGCCATTTTTAATTAAAGTACATATATTAACACTTATTCACCTGTGTAGATTACGTAGAAGTGGTTCCCATGTTAGTAGGTCATGTAGAAAATAATTTCTGTGGAGTGAGAAAGAAATATACAAATCCCTGCTGGTTCAGTGTTAAAAGAGTTTTAACTAGCCCATGATGGTACTTCAGTTTAATTATTTTCCGTTCTCTCTTTTCTAGACACTAACCCTTCTTCATTCCATTTTAAAATTTTCCTTTCTGTCTCAAGTGTTAGGACTCAAGAAGAGAGGCAGTATGGTATAACAGAAAGAATGATGATAGACTTGGAACCCTGGAAATTGAGTGTTTAAATCCTACCTCCAATACTTAGCAGAATGGCCTCAGACAAATCACCGAACCTTTCTGAATCTGTTTCTTTACCTGTATAGTGGGGAAAATAATAGAACAGGGGCTCTTAATTTCTTTGCGTCATGGACCTCTCTGGTAGTGTAGGGAAGCTTATGAATACCATCTCAGTGCATGAAATAAAATACATAAGATTATAAAAGAAACCAAATACAGTTGCCAAAACATTTTATAGGCCACAGATTTTAAAATCCTGCTATAGAATATGTTTCATAGAGTTTTTGAGGATCAAATGAGATAATGTATGATAAAGTGCTTCATAAACTTTGAAATTGGTGTGTCATTCCAGCATCATATTTTAGGGATTTGTTTTGCCTGTATTTGTGAACCTCAGAATAGATATAATGTCTAGATCATCACAGATAGATTAAGAAGTTTTCCAAATACTCTGGAGTAGGAATGTATATCATTTCCAGGACAGTCTCAATCCATAGAAAGTGCAAAACAGCATTTGGTGCTGTAAGTGCCCAAAGAAAGCCATTTTAACTCTCCCCCCCCCCCCCCCCTCCCCCCCCCCCCCCCCCCCCCCCCCACTTCCAGGAATCTCTTCTTCCCCTCAGAGGTCTATATGATCTTCCAACTAAAGCAGCAGCCTCTAGTTTGGACTCCACTGAAGAAAGGAAACTGATTTGTATTTGCTAAAGAGGCAATCTTACTTTCTCTCTCTCACTAAAATTCTAGTGAGCCCCTTCTTTGATCCTTATTGTTCCCTAGAAGTCGTTAGGGAAATGAATGAACAGGGACAAGATGAGCTCTCCAGATAAACATGGGGGAGATGGAGCTAAGATGGAGCTGGGATGAACCTGGGACAAACCTAAGAGATTGAGCACAGTATAGAAGCAAACATTGGATTGAGTCAGAAAAACTGTTTGCAGCCATGACTACCCCATTTATTGTTGTGACTGTGGGTACATCATTGGTCTTCTGTGATCCTTAGTTTTCTAATCTCTGAAATGAGGATAATACTAATACTGCCTTTCTCATAGCTTTGTTTTGAAAAAAACCCTTCATAAACTGTACAGCCAGCACTACATGGTGCTGGGTGAAATATAGCCATTCCACTAAAATGATCTCTCTTGGAAAAGGATATACACCGAAAAATAAACCCCAGTTAAATTTTTTAGGGGAGCTATGTGGGATTGGCTTTTTAACTATTAAGTTTATGTAAAAGTACCATCTAAGCCAGTGGCTTTATTTTACACATTCGAAAAATTAAACCTAGAAAAGTAAAAATGTTTCAACATTGTAATGCCAAACAGTGATTTAGTAACAGAGCTAGGACTAGAACCTGGGTCCTCTGTACTTCCTATCATTCCATGACTTAGACACTGCCCTAGTTACATACATATGCATGGTATTTTACATATATCAGGTGAGTACAGGAGGTTGTTGTATCCTCGTTTAAAAGATAAGAAAATAGTCCTGAGAGAGGTTAAATAACCCTTCATTGTCATATATCTAATAAGTTTTAGAAACAGCATTAAAACTCAGGTCTCTCTTGACTACAAGTCAAGTGCTGTTTTACTTGCACCATGTCTCCCCTCCCATTTTGAAAATGGGTGCTGGTTTGATTGGGTGCTTTGCCAGCAACTTATGTTTACTTGTGTTCCTCTTCCCTTGAATTCAGTTGATTTTAGCAAAAAATAAGAAATACCCTGTCCTTTTCCTTCTGCTTATCCAAATCAGACTTTTCCTTCAAGAGTCATCCAGAAAGCTTTTCCAGATCCTCAGGAAATTATTGTCTTCATCTTCTAAATTCCTTTAGCGCCTGTAGTTTGTACCATACAATTAAACAGTTATATATTGTCTTGTACTATTCAGTGTTGTTTCATATGTGTTCGTCTTATCTTCCCACCTAGACTATAAGCTCCTGAAAGTTACAGCCCAAACATAGCTACCTTAGTAGGATAGTACCTTCACCTATATAGCCTTCATTGCTGAGCGTACAATAGGTGATTTCATTGAGCCAAATATTCTAATTTAGAGGCAGCTCATTTGTGATTTATAGTCTTAGATTTTAATTCTGTTGTCAATTTAACTTCCACTGGAAGTAAAGGGTCTTATTTGTTGCTTTGCATCACTTCAGTAGTCCTTCAGATACCACTTATTTTCAAAACTCACAGATATTGATCCTGAATGATTTTTTGGTTTTTAGATTTTTTTTTTTTGCTTAGTGTCTGCTAACTTACAGTAATATACAGTAAAATTCCTTTGCATTGTTTCCATAGTTCCTTCAGGTCCCACTTATTTTCTTTTTGAATGTCTTATTAGTGCTAGTTTTTCTTTCTTTTTTCTCTCCTTTACAGTTTTAGAAGATGGCACCTAAATTGAATCCCATATATTAAATAACATCCAGAAGTACTCTTTGAGTCCTTAGTTTTGCAGACTCATAAAGATGTTGATCCTGAATAGCATTTTGTTGGGGTTTTTTGCTTAGTCTCTACTACCTTACAGTAACATACTTTACAGTAAAATTAGTTGTATTTATTGACCTTTCGTAACAAAAATGTATATTAATTGTTTCTATAAATTTATTTATAGTTCAAATTACGTTTATATTCATTTTCATGAGGAACTTAGTATTTTTAAAGATTTCTACAGGGACTCTAGAGAAAAAAAGAGATCTGCCTTTTTTTTCCCCTAGTTTCTTAAAGTAGGTCATGTAATCATGGGGAAAAGTGTAATTTGTCAAACCAACTTGAAATCCCCTCCCAAAAAATGTCATTTTTATTTTGCCAATTTTAGGTACTGATTTATGATTCTAGTTTCATGAACATGAAGCACATTTTCTTTTCTAGATATCTTGTATTTTGGTCATGTAGATCTTTTAATGCTAAATTTGCATATTTTAATCATTCTGTGCCCTCTTTTCAGATTTACAGCTCAGTATATGTACATTTTCTAAAAATGTTCTTGTTGGTTACTTTTTTCTTAGTCCTCCAAAATGCCTTGAAGTATTACTATATAGTGTCTTTAAAATGTAATCTACATTTTCAGTGAGAAATACTTAGTCTTTGACAAAAGTTTTTTGTTTGTTTGTTTGTTTTTAGGAACTCCCACAGCAATAGTAATTTAAACCCTGTGGGACATTTGCAGCGTTAGAAAATAGCATATACTATTAACAATATCTTACATCATACTTTTTTCAGATTCTTATTGTATCTCATTTATAAGCAGGGTAGGTGAGTTTATAAAGCAGAAGATTTGAGTCAGGGAACTTAATAATGGTACATGTCAATACATGTTAGTAGATAGATTGATTGACACTTGCCCAAAGTTCTAGTTGCTTAAGTGAAGCATTAAAACTAGAGCTGTGTGTCAGTACTCTTTTAAATATGTATGACTTTTTTTCAGCTTTTTCAATAAACCACGTACTGCTATCTTCTTGGCATAATTACTGTAATTAGGTGTAACACTGGCCTATGACTCAAGATTTAGGTTCTTCCCTGATTTAATTGCTAATTGGTTGTGTGATATAGAATAAATTAACTTTTCATTTCTAGTAAGATTTTTCTAACAACTTATTACTACCTACAGGAATGTATAAAGATAATTAGATTAAATGACCTTTTTGTGCATTTTAGTAATTTACTTATTTACTTTAGTACTTATATTACTTTAGTATATTTACTTATATCTCAGTATAAAAATGTTTAACCAGAACATTTCATCATATTTGATTAAAGCCAAGAAGGAAGAAAAGAAAAGACATAAGTCATCATCTTCGTCCAGTGATTCAGATAGTTCAAGTGATTCTCAGTCTTCTGATTCTTCTTCTGAATCTGAAAGTGCATCTGAAGAAAAATCCAAAAAACGAAAAAAGAAACACCGGAAGTCTCGAAAACATAAGAAGGAGAAGAAGAAGAAAAAGAAAAGCAAGAAAAGGTTAGTCTTTTGCTATTTAGTCAGCAGCAAGTAGTTCACATTCCCTTCAGAAATTCACTGAAATACAGGATTGATAACTTGATGACATGTTTCCCTTTTACTTTAAAATATACATGTTTATGTTTCCATCTAAGGAAAAATATTTAATTTTCATAGTAATTTCTCTGCATGCACAAAATCATGATTTTGACATTTCTGAGATGCTTAAAGAATTAAATTTTGAGACATTAATTTCTATTTTCTACAAATCATGTAAATCCATATCTTCTTAAAATGGCACTTAAAGAAAAGGTCTCAGATTCACAGAAAATTAGTACTGGAGGGAAATTTAGAGATGATTTCAAATTAAGGAACTGAAGCTCACCACATATAGCAAAGCAGAACCAAGTCCTGAACTCAGAATTATCTTTTCACTCTTTGTCCCAAGCTCTTTCTAATAAAGCATGATTCTTTCTTCTCTTACGTGGTTTCTAGGTTCTTGGTTTTGTGGAGTTTTATCCTTAGAGGATCCTAATACACTTGGGGAATTGGAAAAGATTTATAAGAAGTTATTAAGTGTTACTCCTGTTAATTTCTTCAGCAATGTTGTTTATTCCCTTTTTTAATTATTTTTTCTATTAGCAAGCATTTTCTTATTCCTGCCTTTTTCTTGATTGGGTAGGGACACACTTGTAATGAATATAATCAAGCAAAAATTCTCTATCATTCATATCCAGAAAATGTATGTCTCATTTTGTATCTTGAGTCTATTACTATTCTGTCAGGAAATTTTGTGTTCTTTGTTTCATCTCTAATAATAATGGGAATAATGACTGTGCTTGTGGTTTCATTTGTATAGAGAGATCCCGGATAATAAAAATCCCTCTACTAAGTATTCAAGTTGGCAGCTTCACTGCAAACTCTCCTCTTAGTTGCCTGAGCTCTGAGTCTTTTAAGTAACTTGTCCAGGATCACACAGCTAGTATTTGTCTAAGAAAGAAGACTTGATTCTAGGTCTTCTTGGTTTCAAGGGTGATTCTCTTTGTTACTCCAAGTACTTAACTGAGGAACAGTCTTCCTTCTTAGTTTCTGTGTCTCCATTGTCCCTACCGAAATGTGGCCTAAGATATTTGCAACACTTCTAAAATGTGAGAAAGAGAACTTATTCCTGGATCTTTGCCTTTTCTCTAAAATGATCGTGCTAGTTTAATGCTGGTGAAAGTATCCTCCACATTTATAAATTTCATTAGAAATTAACCTCTGAAATTGAAAATGTATGGAACTTTAAAACACTCATCTTAGTACTTGAAAAATGGAGTGCAAAGAAATTGATGTCAAAGTGAGAAAATCTTAGTGTGTAGGGTATTTTATTTTATGGAGGAGGGGTAATTTTTCATATTATGTTATAATTTTAGGATTTTTGTTAATTATAATGCCACATTGTAATGGCAGTAACAACAACTTGGGCAATACTGTTAGTACATCAAGCTTTTGTGTGTGTGTGTATGTGTATGTGTTTCCATCTTTTAATTAAGTTCCTCTACTGAGAGTGAAGATGAAAGCCCTGAAGCACAACCACAGTCTACTGTCCGTCCAGAAGAGATTCCTCCTATTCCTGAAAACAGGTTCCTAATGAGGAAAAGTCCTCCTAAAGTAGATGACAAAGAGAGAAAGAATAGAGAAAGGGAGAAAGAAAGAGAGTGGTAAGTAGATCTTTATGGCATATGATATCCTTATTTTATTGTGGAAATCAGAGTATTAGAGGAAAGTATCCTGGTTTTCAGCCAGATTTTTAAGAAAAAGATTGCTGGCAAGAAACTCTGACATTATTTGTTACCTGTTATTATTATTACTACTTATTATAGAACTTCTTAAAAGCATTGACTCCTATTATTGTGCTTAGAGATAAGAAGGTTTTAGGTTAAGTCTTAATTTACCTTTCATAAGATTGAATCTGATTTTTTTTTAAATATGAACAAAACTAATGTTAAATATTCTTTAAGAAATAACTTGACTACATTGTAAATTTGTCATGTGTGTTAATTTTTAAAAACTTAATTTGGGCATGTAAAGATAATATATTGATTATAAATCTTTTTTAATGAATGTTTCCTAAGCACCTCTACTAGACCATATTTTTAAATTCAATGAGTATCTGTTGAGTACTTAACATACACAAAAGGTACTATGCTAAATGTTGAATTAATACCATATGACTCAGATGATCCTTTCCTTTAATTTGCTTATAATTGTGTCACTAGACTTCAGAATATGGAAAATGTCATAAGGATGATAGAAACTAAGAGCTCTGTAGGTTTAAATGAAGAGGACATTAGGAAGAGGCTTCATATTGTTTTTCCTTGAATGATAGATAGAATTTCTGAAGGCAGAGGAACAAGATTTGGGCTTTGCAAGTAGGATGATGTGGCATGGGAAGGAACAGGATATGTAAGGCAACATTGAATAATCTAGTTTCACTGGCTAACGAGGGAGATAAATTTCTACAATGTCTCAGTCATATTTTGGAAGGCCTTGAATGTGAAGGCTAAGAAGCCTAAGTTTGATTCATTAGGCAGTGGGAAGCTATTGACCTTTTAGGAAAATGAAATTATCAAAGCTGTTTTTGAAAAAAAATCAGACAGTTGATGTATTGAATTGATTGGGGGTAGTGGAAATACAAGATCAGCTGTAGGAAAACCAGTTATATGGAACTTAGAAATAAGAATCTAAGTTAGAGTGATGGAAGTACTGCATAAGCTACTTTTTTTCCCTTATCTATGGAATAAATATTTGGATATCATGATCTCTGAAGTTCCAGCCCTAAAATTATAAAATTGTATGGCTTGATGCAACAGATTTTGAATTTGAGAAAAAGAAATTTCAAAAATGTTTTGACCAGCTTAAAATCAGTTTTAAATGGTAAAGAAAATAGGGGAATTGGTCGAGGGGGGAGTTCTGTTTTGGATATGTTGAATTTGAGATGTTTATAGAACGTCTAAGAAGAAATATAAAAATGAGACCTGGAGACCAGAACTCGAGATAGAAATTTGTGAGGTATGTGCATCGAGATGAGAATTGAAACCAAAGGAATAGATGAGTTCACTGAGAAAGTATAGAAAGAAAAGAAGGCTCAGAATAGATCTTTTAGGAGAATTCCTCCTTATGTGGGCTTTGAGGAAGAGAAGCTTGTGAAACAGGTAAGAGACTGTGAAAAATCAGTACACTGTCGTTAAGTTAGCATGTTAGTGCATTTGAATATAGTAAAATTGCATTGGGTGTTTTTTTTAAGCTTTTAAAAATAATTTTTAAAGAATATTAAATTTTGAGCTGCAAAGGACCTCTGATCACGGGTTCTGGGCTCTTCATTTTACAAATAAGAAAACAAATTCTTAGAAATTATGTGATTTGGTTAAGGTCACCCAGGTGTTATGTAATGAAGCATTTATTTAATATTCAGGTTGTTTAACTCCACATCTAACCTTATTTCCATTGTACCATGCTGCTTCCTTTAGGGAGTGCCCAAATTGACCATTTGTCAGAGATGTGGAAGGAATTCATGCACCCCTCACTAGTTTCATTTGGATAACCTCCAAAGCGTCTTTCAATCCTGGTGGTTTAGAATTCTATTACTTGAAGTATTTGATTGGTCAGCAATATAACTCAAGATAGATGTTAAACTATATCTGCTGAATAATAAATAGTACACTGTTGGTACTTTTTCTTTAAACTAATAGTTCTTATTCCCTCAGTTAGTAAAAAGGAAATTGTTAGGAAGTGGTTATTTTAAGTGTTGAAGGTTTATAGGAGCAAAATAAACTATGTTTTTATAGATCAAGGAAGCTATACGTCAGTTGAATTTACTTTTTGTAAAACAGTGCTTTTCAACTTTCTTTTTACTTCTAGTAATCCATCTAACTCCCAGTCCTCTTCATATCAAAGGCGACTTCTAGTCACCAGATCTGGAAGGAAAATTAAAGGAAGAGGACCAAGGGTAAGTGTTTCTTTTCAAAGGAATCTTCTTGGCATTTTATTCCTTCCTTAATTTTTAATTATGTAGTAAGATTCTCTTTATATTGTATATTAAATTTGTGTTAACAGGTGTATTTATGTGACTTGTTGAGTGGAAATTATATCTTTTTAAGCGAATGTTTTTTGGTAGATTGTGTTGTGTCATAGAACAAAAATAAAAACTGATGAAACATACATGTGAATTACATTCTTAATTGCTTAGTTACTTAAAATTTGAAAGCAGTTCTTTCCTAGGTTGTATGGAGGTTGTAGCTCTCCTCAGAGGCCTTATAGCTATGTAGTATTCTATATAGTCCACACTTCAGGCTCTAATATCCCAAAATCATACACACTACATTTTTGTCTAAAGTTACCCCAGGATTCCAGTATGTACCTAGAACTCTAGAACCTTTTTAGTTTATCTTTGACGTAGAGAATAGAGGAGTGGAAACTAAAGCATCAACTGTCGGATATCTTGTTTCAAGCATACTCAAAACATGGTTTTTTGGACCTTTTTTAGTTACCTATATTTTGTGGGGAATAGTCTAAAATTCTCTTGAGGGTAATGGTATGTGAAAGAAGTATTAACTTGAAAATGAGAATCCTTTTGACTGCCATTTTTAGTGTGTTTGAAAATTTTTCACTTTCTTTTCTCAAGCGCTATCGAACACCTTCCAGATCCAGATCACGGGATCGTTTCAGGCGTAGCGAGACTCCTCCACATTGGAGACAAGAGATGCAGAGAGCTCAAAGAATGAGGGTGTCAAGTGGTGAAAGGTGGATCAAAGGGGATAAGTAAGATACAATATTTCATCTCTACCATATTGTAAAAAAATCTTTCATTTGTAAACATTAATGTTAATTGTGCCTGCAGTTTTTTATATACCTTAAAATGGTGAAATTGGTTCTTGCTACGGTTGTTTGATCTTTTTAGCTGACACTGAAATTATTCTTACTGATAATGCATTTCCTAAAGCCCTTACTTTTTTTTCTTTTGTAGGAGTGAATTGAATGAAAATAAAAAAGAAAATCAAAAAAGTCCTGCAAGAGGAAAAGAAAGAAAAATATCTGAACACAGACATGTATCAGAAAGTCCAAATAGAAAAGGTGAAAAGGAAAAGAAAACAAAAGACCACAAATCCAACAGTAAAGATAGGGACACAAGGAGAAATTCAGAGAAAGATGACAAATATAATAAAAGCAAAGCAAAGAAAAGGGCCAAGTCTAAAAGCAGGAGCAAAAGCAAAGAGAAGTCAAAAAGTAAAGAAAGAGATTCGAAGCATAACAGGCATGAAGAAAAGAGAATGAGATCGAGAAGCAAAGAAAGAGATCATGTAAAAGAAAAAGAGAAACATTCTGATTCTCGAGGCAAAGAACGAGAAAAGAGCAGGAGTAAAGAGAGGTCTAAGCGAGCAGGGTCAAAAAATAATGAACACGATCATAGCAGAAGTAAAGACAAGGATAAAAGGGCCAAGTCAAAGAGTAGAGAACGGGAGGTGACCAAAGGAAAGCACAGCTCCAATGGCCGGACACGGGAGCGCAGCAGAAGCAGGGACAAAGGAAGAAGAGCCAGATCTAGAAGCAAAGACCGAGACCGTAGTAGGAGCAAGGAGTACTATAGGCACAGGGAGAGGGAATCCCGAAGAAGAGCACGATCGAGGAGCAGAGAAAGGAAAGGAACACCAGAAAAATCTAGAAGCAAAGATAGGAGGAGGAGAAGAGAGTCGAGGAGTTCAGGGAGAGAGGAAAGTCAAAGCAGAAATAAAGAAAAAAGTAAAAACCAAGAAACAAAGAGTTCACACAAAAAAGAGAACTCTGAGAGTGAAAAAAGGCATTCAAGAAACCATGATAACAGTAGCCGAGACAGCAGTAAAGAGAAAAGAGCCGACAGAGATCACAGTCCTAACTCGAGAAAGCATAATAGTAAAGACAGAGAAGTAAAGTCCTCTACATACAAAAATAAGGAAGAAGAGAAGACCAGATGCTCATTAGAAAAAGAAATCAACCAAAAATCAAAGAGTCAGGAAAGAGACCATACACGTGGTAAAGATAAAAAATCTGATCATGAGTCCAGCCCTGGAACAGATGAAGATAAAAGTGGATGAATGAGGGCTTTGAACTTTGTATTTCCATTTTTCTCTTTAGGTTTTAGAGACTTGCTGAAGAACATCCTTTTTTGTTGTTTTCCTCTTCCTTTTTGTTTTTGGGGTTGGTTTTTTTTTTTTTTTTTTTTTAATGCGGACTTCATTAAGTTTGATCTTTTGATATTCTACAACCTGAATAATTTGTACTGCTAAAGTTTTAATAAACTTGAAATGAGAAAACCACTTTTGTGTAATATTGTGTGCTGTTTAATTCTTCCGTTTCTCTATCTGTGTTGTAGCTGTCAGCCAACAGCTACCATGGCTAATATACATCTTGATCTGTTAGATCAACCTGTTAGAAACAAATACAATTGTTAATTGCAATAGTAATTTTTATAAAAGTTTGCACTTCTCATGTTTTAGGTATTTTTAAAAGCCATTAAATTGAAAGGAAGTCATACTGATATTTCTGATTACATTTTAGGGAGAACGTTATTGATGTTCATCATAGAAGCTTACAAGAGGATTTTTTTTTTATTCCAAGAAAACATGCTTATCGTATGATTTCCTGAAAAATTATTTTTAAATTTTGATCTTGTAACTTGTACTTTAAATACATAGAAAAATGT
Source organism: Bettongia penicillata ogilbyi (assembly GCA_023548195.1). Taxonomy (NCBI): domain Eukaryota; kingdom Metazoa; phylum Chordata; class Mammalia; order Diprotodontia; family Potoroidae; genus Bettongia; species Bettongia penicillata. The sequence goes on from JAJHZJ010000174.1 coordinate 2,656,388, forward strand.
ATATTTATCTATTGTGTTTTACTTTGCACCTATTTCTTTGTATTTCAAGCTCTGTGTGTGTAGTTCATTGCTTACAAATTTTTCTGTATTTTTCTTTCACTTGTCCTATAGAAATGTCAAGTTGGTTTCAGTTTTATTCTTTAGGAAGATCGTGCTTATCTGATCAGTTGACATAAGTAGAGATATTCTTGGCCTGTTGTTGCACAGCATCAAATAGAATCAATACACAGGAAATAGATTTTAAGTATTTTTTGTAAGATTGTCCCTTTTTCAGAAGTAATCAGAATTAGCGTTAGTGATATTGGTTTTCCATTCACATTTATGAGCATACACATTTACATACATAAGCCCTTATACATTAGTTTGGCCTAAAAAATCACTAGCATTGTTATATTAAGTTTTGAAATTTATCTTAATTGGCATAGATCAGAGTTATTACTCTACATGCTTAAAAATGGACTAATTCTTTATCTAAAATCTTCTTGGAAATTTAAGTATCAAATGGTAGGAATTTGTTCTGAATAATTTTCTTATAGCAACACTGACATTTTATTAACACTAAATTTTTCAAAATGGCTTTAAACTGTTTATCTGATTATAACTTTAGCTTAGCATTTACAAAATGTCTCACAGTTCATAAAATCACAAAACTGAATAGCAGCATTCTGATAGACCAAAAGTCATTTTTGAAGTGAAATTTTATTTGAAAATACCTTCTGTTATGGTATATGACTTTCCCCCTTGTTCTTTAAAAAAAAAAACAAAAAAAAAAAACACAGGATGACCAGACCAACACAAAAGTGATTTCATTGTGGGAGTTAGGGGGCTAGAACATGTAGGGCCTCAGTTCCTAGGAGCAACTGGAGACTTTTATAATTAGGATAGTATCAGTTATATTCACAATACAGCTTCTTAGTAAATCAAATAACTATTGAATAATGCTTTTTATGCTTAGTAAAATGTTTAATATACAGCACTGTTATCACTTTAATAAAGGGATAATGCTTTTTGCATTGTGTTGTTATTTAATGATATACAATCAGTGGGTCCTTGCTGTCCCTTAGAAAGAAGATTCACAGTAGATTTTTACTGTGTTGGTTCGTTCTGAAAGAACTTTGGACCTCATCCCACATCAGTGATAGCTTTAGGTATTATTTGACATAAATTTAAAGAATTACATTTAAATAATGTTTATTGTAAACTGCTTGTTTTAAAATTGTTGGATGAAAAGTGGTACTTAAAGAGGGACCTAATGTTATATTAGTGTGATCAAAAGATAGCCATTTTCAGATTTTAAAAAATACACTTTAGCTTTGCTTAAAATTGGGCTTTTCTTGTAAGGATTATAGCAAATAGTCTCCATATCTCATTTAGTGTTTTTAAATGCATTTCGCTGCAACATTAAAAAAAAAAATTGTGGCAGTTTTGGTGTTGTCATTCACAGGATTTCAAAAAGTATTTTTTAAACTAACAGTCTGTTGCATGTTCTTATATTGTTGTGTTAGCAGTTTTATAAAAACAAAAAAATAACATAGGGGAAACTGGGGACTTTTTTGGATGCCATAGTATTATGATTAAGGTATGTTATTTCTTCAGCAGTGAAGGAATAAGGGAGAAAAGACAGTTGAATTTTGCTTTCAGAATTTTAATGTCAACAATCAGATGAAAAACTTTATGAATCTGTATGTTTTTGAGTCACAAAGGGGACTAGTATTTTCTGTTACTGAAATCATAAATTTTATCCCTTGTGTTTTGAATGTTATGTTGTAAAGTGTATCTTTTTATATCTATTAGTTATGACATTGAACATACTCAGTTGTGGTTTGCTGTAAGAAAATATAGCGTAGTTTTTGCTGTTAAATTTACTTCACAATATTTGTTGTCCAGAATTAAAGTTCACTTGGAAGTATGTTTGATTTGATGTCCTTTAAAAAAAAAAAGTAGTTTTTTTTTTTCTAGTTGAATTACATTGTTTTGTTCCCTTTGGTTGCTTGATTAGAGTGAATCCCTTAATACACATAATTTTGGAGGTTTTGTGATATGAATCCTTCAAACTGGAATTACTGGCCACAGAAATTGGTGGTAGTGAGTTATTAACTTACGATATAATATCAGTTCTGTAGGGAGAAACTATTTTTGAAAAATGTATTTGTTGAATTGTATAGTTGTCTATAAGCACCTAATTGAAGTGCTTAAGGAAATTATACAAAATTGATGTGATCAATCTGAATTTGCACATACTGACTTTGCAGTTACCCTTTTTTCTAGGAATAAACAGAATTTTTAACCACAAGGTTTTCTTTTGTATTGTTTGATAGCAATTTAATTTGGAGTAACTCAGTCATTAACTGACATTGTAAACATACATATATATGTATATATATATTATATGTACATATATATGTTCATATATGTGTATGTGTGAGGAGATGGGAAAGAGTTTGTACAAAACATCTTCATGCTTTAAAAATTACATTGATTATTAGAGCTCTAATATTGTCTCATTTATTAAAATGCTTTATTTTTAGATAGTCCCTCTATTCATTGCAGACATTAATAGTTTTACTGTACCTACTGACCTTTTTAAGCCCCTTCTGAAAGGAAATTGTTGTGGTTGCCTTTGCTTAACAGTTATCCTTTCACTACTGATTTTTAAAAGATACTCTCTGTTCAACTAATTGCTAGAATTAAACACAAAATGTGTTTTCCTTGTTATGCCTCTTCTTCACTTGACTTACCCGTTACAGTTTAGTTGGGTTGCAAATTCTGCAAGGGTTTTGCACTCTATTTGTTGTGAAGTATATTTTCCTTACAAATAATTGTGTTTTTTTTTAAAGAAGAAAAATCTTTCAGTAAGGTCAAGAGTAAGAGTAGTTAACTGGATTTTTTGAGCAAATACTGTTTCCAAGCACTGTCTCCTCCCATTTGTATGTATAGCTTTTTGGGCAAATGAAAGGGAAATTGGGTGTTTGGGTATGTAATTTGGGTGTTATTACTTTTATGTGGCCGCGCTGCTTTTTGAAGGAAAAGCATAGAAGATGTTAATGCACTTCATTTTACTTAACTCAGAAGTCACTGTGATATATATTTTTTTAAACTAGAAACAAAACTCAAATGTAAAGTTAGTTCAGAAGCACTGCATCATTTATTCTAGCAACTGTTAAATTGTTTTCTGCAAACCGCATTTTGCAAAATTTAAACTTCAAAATCTCAATGTATTATAACTTTTATAGTTTAAACATTGTATTAAATAAATAACATAATAAAGTAGTAGTTTGTAAATTTTTTGTCTGAAATCGGGATGATACAGAAGCCGGTTTTAGAATTTGCTTTGTGTATACTTGTTTTGGAGGCATTTTAGAATCTAGTGTAAATGTCCAATTACTCTGCATTATATTACAATGTATGTATCAGCCTCTGAGCAAACTATGAAACTTAGAGTGGACTAACTAATTTGCATCATTGTATATTGGAAGGTTGACTTTTTTTTAAAACCAGTTCAGATTTTGTGACATGCAGAATGTGTCTGCAAATCTTGCATCCATGCTTGACAGTTTTATTCTTACCTTTGTAAATCTGTAAATATTGCTGATTTGTATGTAACATCTACTGGTATCTATTTATAGAAAAACTCTGATTTATTTGAGAAGAATATGTGTTTTTAAAAAATGATTTGGGAGTTAGCTAGTCACTGGAAATAATTTTTGACAGATATGGAAGGCAAGAGAATAATGTTCTGATCTTTAAGTGGATTTGTACATGTAACATAGAATGCATTACTAACTGGTTAATATTATTAGTCATAAAATTTTGGGGTATTTTTTTTAAATATGGCTATTACAAACCAGGAGAAAATGTAAAATGTGAGCACTTAATATGGACTATGTAACTTGTGTATTAAAATATTTTCAGAAATATTTATTGCTTTTCATACTTTCACTGACTTCTGAGTTTGTTCCCCACTTTTGTTTCCTGACCTTCTAGCAGTCACAATTTAAAGTGTATCATTGTGATTCCAAGTTTTCCACACAGTTCTGATCATCAATTAGGTAGGCTTCTTCAGGTAATAAGCACATAAGTGCACATCTAAAGGAAACTACTAGAGTTGGAGAGGAGATTTAACCCCTGAACTCAGCTCCAACAGCCCTTCTAAATCTTACTTTCCTCCTACAGTAGAGATAATAATAACTTCAGTTCTTAAAGGACTGCTATGAAAAACAAACAAGATGGAATATATAAAATGTTTTGTAACCTTTAAAATGCTATGTAACTCAGTTACTTTTATTGCTAATTAGTCATCTAATGAAATTTAAACCAAAATGTACCAATTAAATGAAATATCTGAAAAGTTAATCATACCCTTTGGAGGAGGAGGGCAATGCCCAGGGTCACACAACGAGTAAGTGTCAAATGTCTGAGGCCAGATTTGAACTCGAGTCCTCCTGACTCCAGGGCTGGTGCTTTCTCCTCCTCTCCTAAATTAAATATATTTATAATTTAGCCATAAGACAAATTTGTCATAGTTTCCCATATGATGTTGCACATGACTTCAAAAAGAACTGTATAGTAAATTGTTCAAAGGCAAATTAAGTATGATAATCCTCATTAAGATTACCAAATTAACTCATTAGACCAGAAAACCATTAGTTTTCATTACTTTAAGATTTCCTCTTTAAGATGGTGATATATATTACCCCTCTGAAGCTAGCCTGTAGGAAGTTTCTTCAGCATTTTCCCAACTACAGTAGAGAGGGATGTATTTCTTAATACATTTTCACTTTTAAAAACTTCCAACATCTTTAATTTTAAAGGGCTCAATCTCACTTTTAACTATTCCCTGTTCTTCATTGCATGTTTTGTTTTTAAACTAGAGTTTGTAAGTATGATAGAATGCTATTTTAAGAGAGGTCAAGAACCATTTCCTTCTGCATCCATGTTTTTAATACTAATAACCATGGGTTTATAATTGATAGGTACAGTTTCTTGAAAGTAAACTCAACATACAGAATTTTATGTAAATAATTTTACAAGCAAAAATCATTCATTTCATATTCCAGGCCAGAAGTCAAAGATTAGAATGATTGTGTGTTTGCAAAAAGTGATACTAGTAATTTGCTCTCTTCTAGCATGGCATGATGGCTAAAAGCATAGGATTGGATTTAATTCTTCCTCATATGTTGTATTTAAAGGCAAGATATATAAGACTCTGGTGCCTCAATTTTCTATAAAATGGAGATAAAATAATCCATGTATTGCATACTTCAAAGTACTTTGTAAATGCAAGTTACAATTGACGCTTAAATGAAAAGGGCACTGGCTCCAGAGGATCGGGGTTCAAATCCCTATTTGAAGTCATTTAATCACTGTAGGCCTTCATTTTATCAAGTATAAAATCAGGTGAGGTTGACAAGATGATAGCTGAGGTACCTTCGGCCCCAAGTCTATGATCCTATTTAAAAAGGAGGATATGCCAAGAGTGGGTCTGTGGTCATGTGGAGTCATAGTATCCAAGATGGTCCACCAGTATGAAATGGGTTATCAAAATGTAGATGGAAATATTTTCCACTACATTTCTGACTTACCCATTGTACCGCAGTGTTAACCATTGTCATTAGTACGCAGTTATTTCACTTGTAATATTCTGTCTATTCCTACAGGAATGTCACTTCAATTGTACAATCTAAGTTAATTAAGATAATAAAATTTTTATTGCTGGAATATACCTATTGCACCAAATGTAAGATCATTCGACTTTAACCATCAAGATTTTTCCTTTAAAGCAAATACTTAATCTATATTTTGTCATTTAATAGCTGTGGGAAGCTTTGGTCTCTGAACATGAGAAAGTGTGAATATCTTATCTAAGCTGTAGGAGGGCATAGGATTCTTTGATCTTAGCATTTAGTTATCAAGTCTTACTGAACTCATCCACTCTGATCGAGATGTGTCAGTTGTCAATAGGTTATCTCAGATAAAAACATACGGCCTTTTAGAGTTCAGTTTTTAAAATTGATTGTATATATGGATGCACACGTTCTTGATAAATACTGTTTCTGGGTTTTGGTAAAACCTGCCTGACTTCACAGTATAGAATTTCTCCTCAGTATAACTTTCTGTACTTCTAGGTTAGTTCTTTGCAATGAATAGAGACAAATTTGACTTTTGAAAAGATCTAATAGTTTCTCACCCACTCATATTTGTGATGAAATTCTTTCAGAACTGATGGTTTGTGCTTGAATAATCAAAAGTTATTTCCTATTCCTTACTAGGATATGATCATGATAAGATGTGATTTGAGTGTTTTAAGTGTCATATGGTTTAAGCATATAAAAGACAACCAAATGATATTTTAGATATTTCCTCACAGAAGTGTCTTTTTCAAAAAAAGTAAATATGTATCTTCCTAGAGAATATTTTAGCATTCTGGACCCAAAAGGCTGTTATTTCTCATTAGGTTCATGTCTTTTACAATTAGCTCTCATCATTTCTTTACTTAAAAAAAAGTTTGAGCCTTAAAATCTGTGTCCTTCCTGCGAACTATCAATACCCATACATTCCCCTGCACAACAAGGTAGCCAGCCATAAAATTTGATTGCATCAAATAAAGTTCTTTAGTGATAATCCTTGTGCTCTAGTAAGAAGTGAGCTTTGGTAATAATTGCATGAACCAAGGTGCTTCAGAAGATAGTTCACTTCTGTTGGAGAAGAGTGACTCGTCATGAAAATCGTGGTACTTTTGTTGTGCCTAATTATGTAGGCTACTAGAAAAGCAATAGCACCAACAGGTGGGCATTCCCAGACTGTCATAACATCAGGAGCTGAGCCCTAGAGACTGAGAAGGAAATGGTATTGATGATTAATCAGACCCCTGAGGATTTAGAGTGAATAGGGACAGAAGGCTGAAAATAACCTTTGACCACATACCTCTTCTCTGCCTCTCATCTTCAAAGCAGAGGAATGGTTAAGTCACTATATTTAGACCTTAACCATAGACCTTAGTCTCTTTTCTGACTTCCTAGTGTTAGTTCTTTAAAATGGAAACTAGTGTAATTAAGCCATATTTTTAAAAAAATCTTTGTGCTGTTCTTAGTAATTAAATGACTTAGATTTGTTGCATTTTTTTTATGTTGTGAAGGGAATAAATTGCTTATCACTAACTCCAGAATAAAACTGAAAAGGCTAATTTATTATATGGGTAATAGTGGCCTAGAAAAGCATTTCCCAAGAAGAATACCTTGTATGATAATTTTATGACTTTCCAGTCACTTTTTCCTCAGTACAGAGGGCTGAACTCCCTAAGCTTTGCAGCACTGATGTGTTTTATGAATCACGAAAGATTTAGAAAAATATAGAAATTTAATCTTCCTACTGAGGTTCTGTTATAAGGGACCTCAGATTATTATGCCTTACCTGTACCAGAATGGGGATCCTCTGCAACATCTCAGTAAGTCAAGAGGGCAGTGCACTTTGGGAAAGTTCTAATTGTTGGGAAGTTTTTCTATCCAACAAAAATTTGCTTCTGCAATTTCTACCCAGTGTTACCTGGGGGCAAAGCAAAATTAACCCCTCTTTTACACAACAGTCCCTTTAAATATTTGAAGATGGGCTCTCTTCTCCCTAGATCTTTGTCTCTTATAGCTAAATATCCTCAGGTCCTTTAACCAACCTTCATATGAGGAAAGTTTGTGTATTTTGTTTTTAGCCCCCTTCCAGTTGTTTGAATCTAGACATGCTCTAGCTAACTTGTCTTACGTATTAAACTAACATCCACACTTAGGACCATTGCAACTTTAGACTAACTTTCCAAGACATGAAAAAGACACAAAAGGTAGTTTCTGAGGCTAGTAATCTGTAAGCACAAATACTCCAGCTACAACATCACAAGGACAGAGTACAGTAAATTAAAACACTTTCATTCTAGATATGGCTTCTATTTATCTAGCATAATATCTCATTAGCTTTTTGAACAATTATTACATGGTCAGTTCGTAATGAGCTCACATTCCTCAAAAATGCCCAGGACTTTAAAGCTACTTTCTGGTTGGAGACTGCTGGAACTAATTGTTCGGTTTACATCATGAGCGCTTAAACCTTGGAAATAGGCAAATGCTACAAATCAAGGCTACATTCGTTGTCTTCTGGATTAATCTGGATATAAAGTGATAGGGAAAACCTTGATAATACAGGTTAAACTTAAAGTTACCCCCCTTTTTTTTTCAATGAGATAGTGGCTAAACTTCACCTGCATAGTGTAATAGGGGTTTTTATCTGTTTTTCCACTCTACTTATGTGGGTGATCTGAGCCAAGTCAAGTGCAACTCATGTCATCATTTCTCTGATGGCTTGGTCTTCAGCAGCGAAGGATGAACACAATTTTATGACCCAATTATTACCAATGGGCATACGTAGTAAACTATACATTACCTCATTTGAGCCTTGTAACAAACCTAAAGATATTCTCCATATCATACAAAAAGGGGAATTTGAATTCAAAAAAGGTTAAGTTCCTTGCACGTGGTTACATAGTTATTAGTTATCAGTTACAAGATAAGAACCTGGTTTTGTTGACTAAGTTGACAGTCTGCTAGACCCAAGCTACCTGTGCAGCAAGAAGTGTTATGCCCAGAGGCAACCATGTACCAGGAAAGAACAGTGCCATTTGGTCTTTGGGTGACCAAGGACAAATCATTTATCCTCTCTAGACTTCAGTACCTTGTGAATAAAATGAGAGGTAGGACTAGATGAACTCTTAAGATCCTTTTCTAGCCCTAAATCATCCTGTTAAGAGACTTCCCTCCAGATTTTCATTGGTTGCTATTTTGGGGGTTCAGACATTTAGTCAATTCCAAGTCAACCTAAACTGTCCTGTCCACAAAGAGATCATGAGACATGTTGCAAAAGGTTTGGTTGGATTCAGATCTGTGGAGTTCTGTTCGCCAGTGCAGTAAACAACCTAACAAGGAAATTAGGTTGATCTGGCACAATTTGTTTTTGGTAACTTATGTAAATTTAGTGATTTTCTTTCTTTTTATGTGCTAATAAGCCATCCCTTTAGTGGCACTGTTTCAGTATTTAAGTGCAGTAGATAAAAGATCTCATTGATATCTGATTCAAACTTTATCCCCTGTGGCCATTATCTATATCCTCTAAAAAGAATAATGTGCCAGAGCCATCTATCCAATTATATACTATCATCTGGATGGTAGGCATTTTTTCATCTATTTCATTTTCCTGATACAGTTAATCTGAACTCTAGAATTATTATAAATCATAGTTAGGAGAATCTGCAGTATACTTAGCTTAATACACTCAACACAGTATCATCTGCAAACAAGTATCTGGACACCTTTGCCATCCATAGAGAATCCTGTTGTGGTTGTTTTGGATATCTTCTATGATAGAGGCAAACACCTTTAGCACATGTACCACTTCTTCTTTTGTACTTTACTTGATGTTGATCATGATAGGGTCATCTAATAGTTTTTTTGTTGCATTTTTCAAAGAACTCCTATGATTTTGACATGTGCATGGAGATGCCTAATAAAGGAGAGCAGCATTTTGCTCTGCTAAATCAAATCCTTTTGTTCATGTCAACAAGAATATTCTTTGCATTTTTGGATCATTTGTGTGACCAAAAAGATTGTTGTAGTAAATTATCAAAGCCTACTTATTGTCACATATGTAGACTTTACCTAAAAATAGATTTTATAGAGATGGGGAAGTAGTCTTATGGGTTGGCAGTTACATATTATCTTAATGTAACATGTTTCTGAGTGTTTGACTTCTTGAGATATGAGAATCATTCCTCAACTGCTTCACAATTGTATTCTTTCCACTGTGAATTGTTGGTATGCTTTGTCGAGTTTATTCTTCCTGTCTTTAGAACTATCTCCACTTCCTCATACACCACAAGAAGCCTTTTGATGATGAACCACATGTGATGGCTGCACTGTCACATCTTGTTACAGAGTTGGGAGAGGAGGTGGTCATTGATGTCTTACCATTTTAAAATGATTTCTGGAAATAACCTCTGTACTTACCCCTCAGAATTGAACCCTTCCTTGTAGCAAAGAAGAACAGGTAAGCAAAGGCACCTGTTAACAGGACTGCATCTGGTAGTGTCTCCAACATTTTACCCTACTTCTCTGCTTCTTCTGAGGGAAGGGGGAGGTATGTTTCATTGTCTGTTCTAGACCATTACTTGTTTTTCAATTGTTTCTAGTTCAGCTTTTTAGTTTTCATTTTCATTATTGTAGTCATTGTATATGTTGGACTTTTGCTTCTGCTTCCTTCTGCATTAATTCACACAAATTTCATGTTTCTATTAATTCCTCATCTTTGATATACTGTAGAATAGTAATTCATTGCATTCATGTGCCAGTTCAACTATTTTCCAGTTATGGACACTTACTGTTTTGGTAGCTACCACTAAAAAAGTACTGCTATGAATATTTCAGTATGGTGTTTTTTGTTTGTTTTATTTTTGTCTTTGATCTCCCCTGGGGTATAGGCATAGAAGTGGCATTGATGGGTCAAAGGATATAAATAGGTCACCTCTTCCATAGGCACAAGTTGATGTCTGGTAACAGCTGGACCATTTCACAGTTTCATCAGTAGGGAATCACTAAACCTGTTTTCCCACAGCTTCTCCCAGTAGTGTTATCAAAATCGTGAGAGGTTTTTTTTTTGGTCTTGTTTTCCTCTTGCAGATTCATTTTGGCTTTACTAGATCTCTTGAGTTGCTTATTGATTGCCTTTTTATGGGATGACTCGTTCGTCTTCTGTGCTCCTCCAGACCAGTTTGTCTTTTGTATCAACGTTACCCTTGTCTGCCTTGGCTTTCCTTTGGCAAGGAAGTCGTGTTCATGCCTAAATCAGTGTCTAAGCTCTTTGTCCTTTTATTGTCGTGAACAGTTTCTATTGCTTAAACATCCTTAGAAAATCTGGTAGGTTGTTGTATTCATTTCTGTTCCCTTACCAATTCCCATTTTTCAGCAGAGAACTTGTTTAAATAAGTCAGGTTGGAATTACCTTAATTCACACTGCATCTTCTTGTTTTTATTATTATAGCTAGTAAATTGATAGTGATTTTTATCTTCAGTATTAAAACTGATTTTATTGGTAGAAGAGGCATTAACACCTGCACCGCAAGGACCATGGGCCTTTCCATATGATTTGCATCTGTAACCTTCTGTGTGTTGTCTCCACTATTAGAACATGAACTTCTTGAGAGCAAGGGACTGTTACTTTTTGTATCATGAGTGCCTTGCATCTGAGCACTTAAGGAATGTTTTATTCATTCATGGACATGTTAACAAATTGGTAATCTGACTGTACAGATGACTGGTTAAGAAATGGCTCCTATATCATTGACCAGTAATTTTCCATCAAGATATAATCAGCTTTGGATTTTGTTTCATAATTTGGTACCTGCCACATTTAGAACCTTATGACTCTTAACTTTGAAGAAAATGGTCATGTTCTATAAACATGGACCTTCTGTGAAGTCTACAAGTCTTTGTAAACCTCTTTAATTTCTTATTCCTGGGCCATATCTCCCCAAATAGTTTCTACCATCAATGGACAGGCACTTATGTTCCCTGACACTGCACTATGTCAAATCAACAAGCATTTTTAAACATCTGCTATGTGCTGGGAACAATACTGAGCACAGGGGATGCAAAAATTAGTTCTTGCTCTCAAGTTTAATGGGAGATACAGCATTCAAACAATTATGTACAAGATACATAAAAGACAGATGCAGAATCAATTGAATATAATCTCAGAGTGAAGGCATTTAAATTGAGAAGGACTAGGAGCTAGGAGAGGCTTCTTGCAGAAGGTAAAACTAAAGCAAAGACTTGGAGGAAGTCAGAGAAATTTTGAGAATAAAATATAAAATGAAATTATTCTTGCTCTGAAGGAATTTACATTCTATGGGAGACAGGGGAGAGAGAGATAGGAGACAATATGCACTTACCATATACTTAGGTTTTTATATGTATAAATACAAAATAGATATAAGGTCATACTGAGTGGAAATTATCAGCTGGGATTAAGAAAAGTCCTCATGTAGAAAGTGGCTCTTGAGCAGAGTTTTAAGGAAAATGAGCTAATCTAAAAAGCAGAAATGAAGAGGAAGAGAATTCCAGGTATAGGGGTCAGCCACTGCAAAGGCAGACAAACAAGACATAAGAGTATTTTGTGTGAGAAACAGCAGGAAGGCCAGTGGGACATACCATATAGTATGAGTAGGCAATAATATATAGACAGCTTTTACTATCAGTTTGATTATGAAAAGAAAAGGTATAAAGGATAGGGATAGAAGGTAGGGTTTAATCCTTATTCCCACTGTTGCATTGAAATCACTAGGTATTAAAGCACGTTAATTTAATTTTGAGGTTTTCATTCTGTGTTTATAGAATTTCACTACTTCCAGATATTAGCACCTAAGTTTCAGTTTTATTTCCATAATAATCATTTTACAGTTGCTCATTATGCAATATAAAATTACTGCAATGGAAAATGACTTAAGTATTACATGAAATACTGCCTCTTGTTGACTTGAGATGAAGGAGGGTAAGAACAACTTCTCTAAGGAGGAGGGCTTGTGAACCATTTGCAGTGGTTGCCAAATCCCCCCTACATGATTCAGTTCCTTCAGTGCTATGTTCATTCACCTATCACTGGGCAAAGATCTCACATTTTAGAGTATTAAAAGTTAGTGTTTCTCTAGTCTACATGTGCTAAGGATCTCCAGCCCCATTTCCCCCCACCGCCCCTCAATGTTTTGTCACTGTTATTGTAAAGTACTGTGAGGCAGATACTTCATGTGATACTATCCCTGATTAACAGGCAGGGAAACTGAGCTTAGAGAAGCTGTGACTTTGTAAAGGTCACAGAGCTACCAAGGCTCAGATCTTGCATCAGTACCTAGCATTGTTCCACTACATCCTAATGCTTCTGCTGCCATATTCTTGAGAGCCGCATCATAGCAACGGCATTAATAACTAGCATTTACGTAACAGTTTAAAGTTTGCAAGGCACTTTAGTGATGTTATCTCATTTGCCCTTCACAACCACCCTGGGGGGTAGGTGCTATTTTCCCCATTTTATAGATAATGAAACTGAAGCAGATAGGAGTGACTTAACCAGGGTCACACACTCATTAAGTACATGAGGCTGGATTCAAACTCAAAACTTGACTCCGAGACCAGGGCTCCATCCACTGTATCATCTAGGCTATTTTTACCTTTGTTGAGAAAGATTAGGAATTAGGAAAGGCTTCTTGCAGAAGGTTAAGACTTTGCAAGCTCATGCTTGAATTTACCTCTCTATATATTCATGGTAACACTGGTGACCTTAAATACATTTGAATGTTTAATTCTGTCAACTGGTTCTTGCCCCCGACCTAGCATTCTGTGTTGTATTTATTTTTGAGATACTTATGTAAAGCAGTTTTCTCTCTCCCCTCCATTAAAAAAATTACCTTTTATATTTTTTATTCTGAAGTAGTTCATATGCACAGTAGTTCAGAAAAAGAATTTTATGTGAAACTTAAAATTTCTTAAGTAAAGTTTATTTTTTCCTTTTTAAGTATATAATAAATTCAATATATACCTTTTTAAAACATTATTTTATTTTTCTCCAATTACTTGTAAAAAGAACTTGACATTTTTTAAAATCTTGAGTTCCAAATTTTCTCTCTCTACTGTCCCCTCATTGAGAAGGCAAGCAATGTGATATGTTATACATATTTTGCATAATAACATTTCCATGTTAGTCATGTGAGAAAACAAAGTTTAAAAAGTATGTTGTAATCCGTATTCAGACTCCAGCAGTTCTTTCTCAGGAGATGGATAGGATTTTTCATCATAAACCTTTCAGAATTGTCATGGATCATTGTATTGCTCAGAATAATGGGATCATTCACGATTGATTATTGTACAATGTTGCTGTTACTGTGGAGAGGACAATGACAAACCTTTCAAAGCTGCCCTGCAAGTGTGTGATTCCATATGGCCTAAGGTCTCTTAGGTGCATTTTTAAAATGCTTTAATGACCCCATTTTTATTTTTATTTTTGGGCAGACCTCTCCACAGTTCCTCTCCCTCCAAATCCTTGCCTCACCGGGGGGAAACTTTGTGATAAGTTGCGTCATTATTAGAAGTAAGTTCCCAAATTGAGCATGTCTAAAAATGTATATATTCTTCAACTTAAGTCCTTCATCTCTCTAAAGAGTTAAGTAACTTCTCTCATCTTTAATTCTCTAGAATTATTGGTTATTGCAGTTATCAGGCTTGTTCCAAGTTGTCTTTGTAATGTTATACAAATTTTTTCTAGTTCTAGTTCTGTTGACTCAATATAAGTTCATATGAATTTACTCAGGTTTCTCTGAAAAAAATATTCCATTACATTAAAGTACATTTGTTTATCGATTCCTCAATCATAACACCCCTTAGTTTCCAGTGTTTTGCATAAAAAGCTGCTATATATATTTTTTTACACACAGGTCCTTTTCCTCTTATTTTTTAACTCTTTGAGGTATAGACGTAGTAATAGCAATATTACTGTGCTAATTGCACAGTTTAGTGACTTTTTTGGCTTTAGTACTAAATTGGTTTCTAGAAACCAATGGACCTATTCACTGCACCCTCAGCAGAACTTTGGCATGCCTGTTTGCCTATAGCCAATTACTGACTTAACTTTTTTGCAGCCTTTGACAATGTAATGGACCCCTTTTGTTTTCAGTGTTAGCCTTCTTAAATTGATTCACAAATCTTCAGGCAAATATATTTTTTTACTGATCCTCATTAAATGCACTCCATTCCTAGTCAAAAGCTTGATGCTGCTGTATCTTGGAGAGGCAGCACATTTTTAGTGGCAAAAGCACTTGATTTCATGTGACTTCATGTCTCACCTTGAATTTACTCATATGAGGGTAACAATGCTTGTACTACTAACTACAGCACAGGGTTATTGTGAGATTAAAGTATGCACATCAGTCTTTCTCTTCTGGAGTCCTTACCCTCAATTGCCACCAGTGGTGAAAACACCACCTATGAGCCTAATGGCTCAAAATATTGTAGAATGCTTTCTGAGTTTTGGAAAAATAATTTTTCCCCAAAATACCCAAAATGGGGAAGAATTGTACCCCAGAAAGCAACCTAGAAAGTATTCTTTGGGGTTGTGAAGGCCTTAAGGCCCAAGTGGTTCTCAGAATTGCTGAGTCTTTAGATCTCTGTCATATGCATGGACAACAACAGGCCTCTGGACTGTCAAGGCAACAGAGTACTGCCTTGCTACCCTCTTTCAGGGCATTTGTCTGCCATAATCTGTCTTTGTTTCCTGGAACCAGTAGTAGCTATCCTCCTGGTGGCATCATTTCATGGGACACAAGAAGCTACTGCTTCTTCATGGAGTTCAGATCCGCTATCATTGGGAGAAGCCTCAAGCATTGTTAGCTCCATAGACTGCACCTGTCCATCTTTTTCTTCTTCAACATATGGCTGCGTATTTGGGTTCCTCTCTGCCTCTTCAAAATGTGTTTTCCTGTTGAATCACTCCTTCCATTTTCCCATGGAATATTTCATTCTCCCTGACTAATCTGAGAATCTAGATACCCCTGCAATTCTTTCACCTTCTCTTCCTGTAGGCACCCAATCTTCATACAGAGCTGACATGTGGCAGAAACATAGCACAATCTGCAGATGCAGAACTATTTGCTTCAAAGTCCAAATGTTATGACTAAGATTTGTTTAATTGTTTAAAATTCTTTCCAGTTTTGGACTTCCTCCTCATGTGTATTTCATCTCTGATTTCTTCCAGTACCTTAATGCAGATTTTAATTGCCATCAGCTTCTTTCTCAGAGGATCCTTTGGGGGGAAAAAAAGGATCATTTTTCTTCTTTTTCTCACCAGATTCTTCCCAATAATCAGACACTGCTGGTTTTACATATTGCCTCGAATTATTTTCTTAAGCTAAAATATGTTGTTGAGGCATTTCAGTTGTGTCACCTTTTCATGACCCCATTTGTGATTTTCTTGACAAAGATACTGGAGTAGTTTGCTGTCTTCTTCACCAGCCCATTTTACATAGGAGAAAATTGAGACTTGCCCAAAGTCACACAGGTAGTAAGGGTTTGAGACCAGATTTGAACTCAGGAAGATGAGTCTTCCTGACTTCACACCTGGCACGCTATCCACTGTGACACCTAGCTGCCCCATGCTAAAATAGGATGTTTATTTTGAGTAAATCCCATGGGTCTACCTTAATTTAATAACGCATCTTTATACTTCTTTCACAGCAATGGGGCCCTTCATTTTGCAAAAGGTTGTCCATACATTTCATTTTTTGAGCTAACTTGGTTTATCTGAAAAATACCTTTTTGGGAACAGTCTTACATCTTTTCAAACAAATCTCCTTTATAAAATTCATAAAGATGGTGATTTGATATTTGGGAAAAGAAATATTTCAGTAATATAAGGTCTTTTTAAAAATATATAATTTTAGGACTTCCCAGGTGATAGTTGAGTGAGAAAATATAATGGACTATTGGTCCTCATCATTCTCAAAAGAACAGCAAAAAAGATTCCCAAAACAAAAATATTTTTAATATTTACTTTCAGTTTTCAACATTGACTTCCATAAAATTTTGAGTTCCAAATTTTCTTCCCTCTCACTCCACCCCAAGATGGCATGTAATTTGGTATAGGCTCTACATATACATTCATATTGAAACTATTTTCATAATGTAAAGGAAAATTAGAATCAGTGCGAGAAACCACAAGAGAGAATAAACAAAAAAAGAGCAAATAATATGCTTCAACATGCATTCAGATTCCATAGTTCTTTTTCTAGATGCACTTTCCATCATGAGTCCTTTGGAGTTGTCTTGGATCCTTGTGTTTCTGAGAAGAGCCACGTCTATCAGAGTTAGGCACCACACATTGTGCCTGTTACTGTATACAATGTTCTCCTGGTTCTGCTCACTTCACTCAGCATCTGTTCATTCAAGTTTTTCCAGGTTTTTCTGACGTCTGTCTGCCCATCATTTTTTATAGCACAATAGTATTCCATTATGTTCATACACCAAAATTTGTTTAACCATTCCCCAGCTGATGGGCGGCGTCCTCTCAATTTTCAATTGTTTGCCACAAAAAGAGTCAAAAGCAAAAATTTCTAGAAATGAAGAAAAGTAAAATCAACAAAGAAGGTAAGAAAAAACCCTAATTTAAAAAAGGTTATCTAAGAGAAGAGGAAAGAGGGAGATTAGTATGATACCAGAAACAAGAGACACATTTAACAGCTACCCACAAATAAAGGATAACTTGAATAAAGTGGCTTAAAAATCTCAGGAGGAACTGAATGTGTTAAATATAGCTAAAAACAAACCTCAGACAGTAATAAATACAATCTCTGGAGGATATATAATGAAAAAAACATCAAAATAAAAAATGAATCATGGCATCAGATTTAGACTTGATGTTAGGAAAAACATCCCAATAATTCAAGTGATTTCCAAGGTGGATTCTCCTTCACGGATTGTGAACTTTTTTCCAACCTAGGATTCTGTGATTTC
The DNA here is from genome assembly GCA_023548195.1 of Bettongia penicillata ogilbyi. Taxonomy (NCBI): domain Eukaryota; kingdom Metazoa; phylum Chordata; class Mammalia; order Diprotodontia; family Potoroidae; genus Bettongia; species Bettongia penicillata. Next base: position 2,673,970 of record JAJHZJ010000174.1, read on the forward strand.
GGATGTTCAGAACCTATAAAGAACTAATAGAAATGCAAGAACCACACCCAGTTCCCAGTAGGTAATTGATAAAAATATATGAACGACGTACAAAAGATCACAGATCTGTAATCTAATTAGGACAATTTTGAAGGAATGCCTTTCACATCCATTAAATTGACAAAGATAAAAAGTGATAAAACTGTTGGTGGCTGCAGGAAAATTTGAAATTATAATTGGTGTGCATTTTCAGTGCTTGATAACTTGGGATAAGTTAGAGAATTGATTGAACGCTTTGACCTTATGATCTTATCACTGGAAATAAACTTTAAGGATAAGATGTAAAGGAATGAAACACCCATCTATAAAACTATGCCTGTTTAATGAGTATTTGTTAAGCACTAAAAGACAAAAGGCAAACATCCTTGTCCCTGGAAACTTTGTCTAGTCAGGGAAGACCTGTACATACATACATACATATATACACATATACAAAAAAATTAAAATAAACAAGATAGTTCTAGGAGAATGGCACTTGGGGATGGAAAGATCTGGAAGGAATTCATGTAGAAGGTGGCACTTGAGCTGTGTTAAAGTAGGAATTTCGAGAAGCAGATGTGAGGAAAAGCCACCACCAAGACACAAAGGTTATAATTACATTATTTTGTAATACAGAAATGCTGGAAATTACATGTTTTCTGGTTTTGGAATGGCTGAGCAAATTGTAGCATATCAATGTAATAGAATAAAGTGATTATGTTTAGAAACAAACATGTAAAGGTGTACAGAATGTAAAAACCAAAATACAACATGCTGTGTAAATTTATTGTTTATTATATTTCTAATGTTTGTCTGGAAGTAGTTTTCTTTAAGTTTTGATATGTGTTTGTATTTGCAGTGTTAGTACTTTCTCACTCGAGGGGAGCACACACACAGTCAGCCAGTGATAAAAACAGAGATGGGACAGTGGAAGGGGTGGTGAAAGACAAAAGAAGTGTGGTGGGGGAAGAGGTGAGGAGAAGGGGATAAATACAGAGGGAAGGGGAAAAAACGGAAAGAAGAGGGCAAGAAGAATATGGACATAGAACATTGTATATGTTTCCCAACTCCTGTCTTGTGAGTTGGTGTGAACTGTTTTGCACTTGTTTAAGGGAGAATGCAGTGGTGGTAGATAACATTAGGAAAAGAGCTTATTGCACAAAACAAGTCATTGCTTGAACATGGTTTTCATTATAATGGAAAAATAGGTCTCCAAAGGTGTGATGAAAATGTTCTTGCTGCACACGACAGTTCAGTATAATCAAGATTTCCTTTCTCTACTCAAACTAATCTTTATATCAGAATATTTTTTATTTCCATTGGTAAATGCAAATATTCAAACAGACAAGCACAAAATAAAAAAACCAAAATGCAAGAGTAAATGATTTGCACATATAACCATGCAATTGTTATTGTTTCAAAAAGAGATATGTACATTCACTTCAATGAGGTATTAACAAAATCATCTTGTTGATGTGATTCCTTAAGAAAAACTTCTCTGTGAAATAGCTTTGTGGGTTTTTTCGAATCAGACCTTGGATTCCATTGGTTTAGAGAATTCCTGTGAAAAAAACACCCTCCACCAATACAGACTGATACCTGCTTTGCAGTTTACAGTACTAGTTACTTGCCTGCTAGTTTAACCTGAGAGGTTAAATGACATCTTATTTACATATATATAGTCAATTTGTATGTGTGTGTAAATTGTGTCTATGTGTGTATATATACTATATATAATTATATAAGTATGTATATATATATACACAGATAAATATACACACATATGCTTGGGGAGTGTATGTACATATATACACACAAAAACAGACATAATTTTGCTTCTGCTTCATTATGCATCACTTCATGTCTCTCCACATCTCTTTCAATTCTTCATATGCGTAAGTTATGATAGTAATATTCCACTAAATGTATGTTTGTTTAGTCATTCCTTAATTGTAGGCCATCTAGTTTATTTCTAGTTTTTGCTATAACAAAGTGTTACTAGGAATATTTTTGCTTTTAAAGGTAGGGCTTTTTTGTCAACTTCCATGAGCTATAATCCTAATAGTGAGAACGCTGGGTCTAAGGGCATGTGTATTATTATGTTATTGATCATTCCACATTATCTTCCTAAAAGACTCTGTTTTTAACTCGTTTAACATCATTATGATAATTTGTTTTACCATTGCTGTGCCGGCATTGAATATTGTCTTATATTATCTTGGCTCATTTGATGGCTATCAGTGGAATGTTTGCTTTAATTTGCATTTGTCTGGTATTAAATATTTTGAAATTTTTTCATAGCTGAGAGTTTTCAATTCAATTAAATTCAGAAGGCACTAGGACACAAAAATGAAACAAAAAATGAAAGATAATCCCTGCCCTTGAGGAAAGACCATTTGAAGGTTCTTAACTACAGAATCAGAAAAGGCTTCCCATAGGAGGAATCAGCCAAATTGGGTCTTGAAGTAAAGGATCGTCACAGACTGGTGAGATCACCTTAGGTCATGTGGGACAGCCTAGGCAGAGGAGAGGGAAAGGAAGGGGAGAAGAGATAAGGGGAGAGGAGATAGAAACACAGAGGCAAGAGCTGGAACCTTCCTTAAAGGAATTTGCAAAAAATTGTCCCTTCATTTCTTTGGCTCACTTATCTACTGGGAGAATGAATGGCTTTTGCTTTTCTAAATTTGCATCCATGCATTATCCATTTCAGAACTATTAGAAGTTTTTAAACATTAGTTTTTTTTCCTTCCACTATCTTCTTTCCTTTTTATTCTGGGCATATTGCTTTTCATTGTGTAGAGGTTTTGCTTTTGTTTTTTAAGTTTTACATAATCAAGTTAATTTTATTTCCCTTAAGTTATAGCTGATTAATTCATCCTCGCCACTTTTGTAAACAGAATGATCTAATATCGCAATAATTTTTGAGATTTTAAAATTCTTATATAGACTTTAAATTTTATTGATATATTATATTTTGTTTTCACACCAGTTTCTTCATTGATAAGGTTACTGCTCTTCTCTCCTTTACCCATAGAAGCCATTCCTTATAACAAAGGATAAAAGAAGTAAAGTGAGGAAGAAAAGTTCATCAACCAATCACTGACAGTCCTGGTTTAATTCTGCTTCTAAACCTAACAAAGATTGAATTTCCCGAACAATATTTCCAGCTCTTGTCATGATGTATGAGATTTAAAAAAATAATGAATGAATAAATAAAGACCTTTCGGAGGATTCCAAACATGTTATTACACTGATTCCTAGTCCACTTGAACTAAAAGAATCTGACTCAGAGTAATGAAATCAGGGGCTTTGTATTTCAAGGCGTAACTTGAACAATCCACTATCACACACAGCAGTGTTTCAATGGATAGTCATTTTATTTATAGAAGTACTTAATATAAGAAGTATTAATAGGCTTGTTACTCAGTGAAAATACCTCTTCTGTTAACTGCATTAAAATTTGGGGACAAAGTCCTCCTTAAATGAAAAAATAAAATTTGTTTTCTACCATGTAAAACCTAGTCTTCCTTTAGTCTTCTCGACACCATCCCTTCCTGCTGGCCTCCTAGAGGCGTAACTGGGGAGCTGGGTTCCATAGAAATCCCGTGACTGATAGCTGGGCCTGATTCCACCCCTCTCTCCAAAAGGCCGTCCTCGGCCACCTCCAGGACCCAGCTTTACAGCTCTTAACAAAGGGTAAATATTCTTTGTTAGCTTTGATTCAGATTCAATGACTTCTCTTGCATATTGCTTAAATTCCTTCTCCTTTTCAAGCGCAAGAGCCTCAGTCTCTCTGTCATATTCCAAATCATTTTCCAGTTGTTGCTTTAAATTAACCTTCTTTTCAGCCTATTTGAAAAAAAAGAGAGAAATTACACATTGGCTAACACAATCAGAATAGTAGTTCAATTAAATTTGTTTTATAAAAGAGTTGAGCCTGACTGTACACCATGTTTGTTATGGGTTTAAGCTGCGAGTCAGAAATTTTCTATAATTTGTAAAGACATGTGCCAACTGAAATTGTAGCTATGATCTTAAGGCTTTCAAAATCTGTTATTATCTAAGTGAAGGAAGTCACACAAATATGTCTGTTGAGTCCTTTACAAGTTCATTTCAACTAGGACCTCATTTGTACATATACTTCATGGTATATGTATGTGTGTGTATGTGTGTACATACACAAGCAGATGGATCTACCACACTGCTCACGGAGGCTGTTCTAAACCTCTCTCCAGTTTCCCTACACTCCCTTCCTTTGCCCCTGAACGGAGCAGTTAGCCTCACCTATTTTACTGAATAAATTGAGGCCACCTGACAAGAGAACCTCCCTGCTAATCAACCTACCGCACTGGCCCCCGTTCTCTTTTCTTCTTCGGGCCATGGACAAGGCTGATATCTCCATTAGTGCCCTTGATTCCATCTCTTTCCATCATTCAAGTTCTCCCTCTATCTTTCTAAACCTTTCTTGCCTACAAAAACACTCGATTCTCCTCCATCCTTAACCTTTACTTACCTCTGTCATCCTTCTCAACTATTTTCCTAAATTGCTTCTCACTCTCACATCCAATCTCTTAGGGGAAAAGTTATCCATTGCTTCAATTGCTTTACCTCCTAACTCCTCAATTCCTTTCAATGGCTTCTACATACTACTTTAATAAAACTATCTTCTTTACCAATGTTCTTTAACTGCTAAATTTTACAGCCTTTTTTTCTTTTTTTCTTAACAGTCCTCATCCTTCCTGATCTCTCTGTAGTTCTGTGTCTCCTGGGTATTCTCTCCTGTCTTGGCTTCTATGACACTGTTCTCTCCTGGTTCTTCTCCCACACGAACCATTCCTCATTTTCCTTCGAAAATCATCTATCTGTCCTTCTGCCTTCTAAATGTATCACTCATGGTTAGGTCCTAAGGTTTCTTGAATCCTTCTCTTCTGCTGATCTCACCAGGTCCTATGGGTTAATTATTGCCTCTACATAGATAACTCCCAAATACACACACACACACACTCCTAATATTTTTCCTGAACTCAAGTCCCACATATCTAACTGCATGTGGGGTAATCTATCTTAAACATTTCAAACATAACAAGTCCCAAACTAATTTAGCTTCCGTCTAAACCCTATCTTCCTCCAAACTTCTTTATTTCTGTTGAGAATGCCACCATCAAATCCAATCGCACAGGCTACTTCTTTCTCATCCCCCCGGCGAATCAGTTGCTAAACCTTACCCAATCCTTACACAGCAGCTCTGACACCCATTCCATTGCTTCCACTCCCCCTGCCATCCGTTTTGATAAGAACCTTATCACTGCTTGTGTGGACTACTCAACTGGTTTCCTAATTGATTTCCCACACCAATCCATCTGCACAGCTGCAATACTAATCTGATCTGATCGTGTCACTCTCCTGCCAAAAGGTTTTTTATTTTTTGGGTTACATTTTAAGTTCCAGACTGTCTCCCCACCCCGAACTACAGAAGGCCACCATTTGACACAGATACACACACACACACGTGTGTGTGAAACCATACTATGCATGCTTCCATTTATCAGTTCCTTCTCAGGAGGTAGATAGCATCTTTTTTCATAGGTCCTTTGTAGTTGATCCGAATATTCATAACATGCAGAATAACTTAGTCATTCACAGTTATTCTTCGAACAATACTAGGAATCCAGTGTTCCCTTGGTTCTGTTCTTTCATTCTTTATTATTCCATGCAAGTCTGCAGACTTCTCAGTCTGTCTTTACAGCCCCCCAAGTCTGACTGCACACTCTCCAGGAAGTCCCCTCCAACTCCAAATCACATGACCCTACCTCTCAAGACTTACTTCGCTTGACTTCTTTTTACACATCTCACTTTGTGGCTGGACTGGTCAGCTGGTTGTGCTATAACCTTGGCATGCAATCCCCTAAGTCCAAACCTGCTGCCTCGCTCTCCTTGGGTGCTCCCATCAACCTCTTGTGACTTAGCTCAAGTGCTGATTTCTACAGGAAACTGTTGGTCAGCCTTCCCACATTTTATGCTCCTTGCACCCTGCTAGTGCCCTCTGAGATTATTTTCAATTTATCTATTGTATCCACCGGTAGAATGGAAGCTCCTTGAGAACAGCATACTTTTCCTTTTTGTTCATAATCTATAAAGTAGGTGCTAGAGAAACAACTGTAGAACTGACTTGTCCAACTATTTTAGGAACTCTTCCATATACTGCACTAGCATAATACTATGCACAGTTGGTTCGTTCAGTGGTTGTTGTCCTTTGTTTTCGAAGAGGACCAAAATGACATCACCATTGTAAAGTGAAGTTACAGTGTGTCCCATTGTGGCTGATCAGGCCAATACGAGCTTGGAATGCTCTACCACAGATTGGTCACAGATAGTCTGTGTGAACATTTGGGGTAGATATCCCAAATTTGAGCATCCTGTATTTGCTTTGTGCTGTCTCAATTCTGCTTTGCTCAAAGAGCACAGCACCCTTTCTGATGTGGGCACGCCATGCTGAGCAGTCCTATGCCAACGTCTCCTATGTTGCACAGTCAAATTAAAAGTTCTTGAGAGTGTCCTTGTATCATTTCTTCTGATCACCATGTGATCACCTGCCCCATGTGAGTTCTCCATAAAATAGTCTTTTTGGCAAGCATATATTTTGCATTTGAACAACATGGCCAGCCCATCAGAGTTGTGCTCTCTGAAGCATAATTTGAATGCTTCGCAGTTCAACTTGAGCAAGGATTTCAGTGACTGGTACCTTATCCTTCCAGGTGGTCCTCAGAATCTTCCTAAGACAGTTCAAATGGAAGCAATTCAGTTTCCTGGCATGGCGCTGGTAGACTGTCCAGGTTTCACAGGCATGCAACAATGAAGTCAGCACAATGGCTCTGTGGACCTTCAGTTTTGTTAGTCAGTCTAATACCTCTTCTCTCCCAAATTTTCTTCAGAGCCTCCCAAACACGGAGCTGGCTCTGGCAATGCATGCACCAACCTCATTGTCAAATGTGTACATCCCTGGAAAGTACACTATCAAGGTAAGTGAACTTATCCACAGCATTCAAAACTTCTCCATTTGTTTTAATCAATGGTTCCATGTATGAATGGTGTGGCGGCTGAAGGAGCAACTGTGTTTTCTTCGTGTTAATTATTAGGTCAAAATTAGCACTGGCAGTAGAGAACTGATCCATACTTTTGTTGCATCTCAGCTTCAGAGGCTGCATTGAGTGCACAATCATCTGCAAACAGAAAATCATGCACAAACATCCCCTCCACTTTGGTCTTGGCTTGTTGCCTTTTCAAATTGAAGAACTTACCATAAGTATGATAGTTGACCTTGATGCTGTGTTCATCCTCACTGAAAGTATTTGTCAATATGGCTGAAATCATCATGCTAAAAAGCATGGGAGCAAGCATACAGCGCTGTTTCACTCCATTGGTGAATGGGAAGGCACAAGAGCATTGTCCACCATCCAGAATCTGGGCAAACATGCCCTCATGAAATTGATGTACAATATTGATGAACTTCTCTGGGCAACCAAATTTTGACATAATTTTCCATAAGCCCTCATGATTAACAGTGTCAAAGGCCTTGGTCAGATCTACCAGTGTTGCGTACAGACCTCTGTTCTGCTCCTGGCATTTCTCCTGGAGTTGTCAGGCAGCAAACACCATATCAACTGTTCCTCAGCCCTTTCTGAAGCCACATTGGCTCTCAGGCATGTGACCATCTTCCAAGTGAAGGATCAGCCTATTAAGGAGGACTCTAGCAAGAATTTTACCAGCAATAACTAAGAGAGAGATACCCCTGTGACTGTCACAGGACAATCTATTCCCTTTACCCTTATAGAGATAAAAAATGGAGGCATCCTTGAACTCCTGGGGGATAACCTCCTCTTGCCATATAACCTGGAAAATTTAAGTCAGTTTTTGTATGAGCAATTTACCTACCTTGTAAATCTCAGCTGGAACAGAATCAGCACCAGGTGCTTTGCCACATGAAAGGAGCCTAATGGCCCTCAAAATCTCTTCTTCAGTTGGAAGTTCAGCTAAGGAGGGATTGACTTTGACCTAAGGTAAATGATCAATGGCCTCCACATTGATTGATGGTGGTCTGTTGAAAACACTATGGAAATATTCAGCCCATCTCTCTAGGATCATGTCCTTATCCCTAATCAACGTAGCTCCATTAGCACTGAGTAGCTGTGAGGCACCATGGCTTTTTGGTCCATAAATAGCTTTCAGGAAATCATAAAAGTGCTTTGGATTGATAGTATCAGCATAAAACTGAATTTCATCTGCCTTCTTACTGAGCCAGGAACCCTGCATCTCTCTAAGCTTTGCTTGTACTTTGCTTTTGATGGAATTAAATGGTGCCTTCTTAAAGGTGGATGAACTATCCTGCTGGTAAATCCTGTGGAGTTCTCATCTTTCATACAGCAGCTTCTGAATTTCCCCATTATTTTCATCAAACCAATCTTGGTGTTTGAGAGTGTTCTGACCCAGATGAGCTTATGCAGTGCTATACACCAAATCCCTGAAAGCTGCCCACTTCTTTTCTGCTCTACTGTTGCCAACTGTATGTTGGCTCAACTTTTCCTCCAAGTTAGCAACAAACTATTCATGCTCAGAGAAGAGCTCTAATTTGTTGACATTAATTTTTCTGGTACTCATTTTGCCTTGAGGGTGGGACATTTGATGAATGTAAATATTTAGCTTGCAAAGGATAAATTTATGATCAGTCCAGCACTCTGAACACTGCCTTTGTCACTCACAACTTGTCTGTCTCTTCTCCTTACAATCACATAGTCTATTAGATGCCAATGTTTGCTGCGAGGGTGCATCCATGAAGTTTTATTGCATTTAGGTAAACAGAAAACAGTGTTAGTGATGAGAAGGCATGCAGTGCACAAGTCTTCAGCAGTAAATGACCATTGCTGTTGCTACTTCCAACTCCATTCTTCCCTAGGACTCCCTGTGAAGTCTGGTAGTTTGAGCCTACTCTAGTATTAAAGTTACCCAGAATCATAAGCTTGTCCTCTTTTGGCACATTAATGATAAGGGTCTCTAGGTCTTCATAAAATTTTTCTTTTACCTCATCAGGGTTTATCAGGATGGAAACAGGCACTGATGATGGTGGCATGGCATTTTCCTGCACATGGCAATTGCATTGTCATGAGCCTGTCATTCACTTCTTTTGGCAGGCATGCCAGCTTGCTGACTAGATTAGTTTTGATTGCAAAACCTACACCAGCTTCATGGCATTCCCCTTCACTGCGACAACTCCAGAAAAATGTGTATCCAGCTCCAGCTTCAGTAAGCTGGCCCTCATTTGCCAGCCTTGGATGGGCTGCTATTTGGATGCGATACCTGTTGAGTTCTCTTGCACAAGAGCAGTTCGTGTTTCAGTTCTACTGGATTTTGTGTTGTCTATACGTGTGTGCACATTCCCTGTGCCAATGGTGAGCAGAATCATCTCTGCAGATGTTTTTGTACATTTTTTTTGTGTTTCAACCACTAGTGGGATTTCCTACCTGCTGTTGTAATCAGACCAGGGGTGGGTAAGCAGACAATTTTTAGGGCACGTTTTCTAGCTCCCTTCCTCACACCAGGAGGTGAGCAGTGTGATCCCTTAAAAGGCTGCTCAGACACCCAGTGCACTGCTGAGTCCCACTGCTGCTTCCAGTGAGAAATGATCCTATGGTCTGGACCACCTTTGTGCAGGGTCGTGACTATACCTCCCAGTGTATCTGCACCTGCTACTTCATCACTTGCCTGTTGCTACAGGACTTTGAGCCATAATAGTACAATGGTATGGGTGATGTCTTTTGATTCCTGTGTAAATCAGATTTAAGCGAGGCAGAGTTGCACAAAGTCATCAGCCTCACTCCTCCAGTGTCATCATAATCCAGTGGCAGGACAAAGTCAAGATGGCTGGAGATGGCTCAGGATGCAGTGGAGACCTTGGTGTCTTTGGTGTCTAACCAAGCTCTAAGAGCTCCACATCGCCTGCTGTATCTGCCTTCTTGACCATTGGAACAAATTGTTTTCATCCACCCATTCCACCAGGGGAAGTCTTCACATGCTTGGGGTAGACACCTCCCTAATTCACCAATGGGTTTGAGACTCCTTAGTTACCCTCAGCCTGGTTTGGCCCATCTGCCAAAATGGTTTACCAGGGTGTGGCCACTGCATATGCTGCAGTTTCTTGGAGCCCACACCAAAGCTGGAAAGAAAAGGGCTCAGCAGCCATCATACTAAAGGTACTGGTCCTCCTATGCACAGTATTCTGTATACAAAAAAACTGTATAATATTTGCTAGAGGAATACCCAATATGGAAGATATTTTCATATATACATATGTGTGTATACATATATACAAGCAGTACAGATTTCCCTGTTACACATAGCTAAATTTCTCTGTTACCAAAATTTGCTTCAAAAAAGGAACTTCTGAAGATCCTCCCCAATTTTCATGTCTATGTTAAGGAATATACAAGCAAAGGACAAATCAAAGGTTAGAAATCTCATGGCCACTCTGTATTTTATATGTTTTCTGTAGTTCTGTGCTGAAGAAAAGGTTACAATTATAAAAAAAGTAAGAGAAACATGCGGGTTTTTCAGCTTACAAAATTAACAATGCATGGGAATTTCAATTTAGTTAATTATAAAATCAAAACTGCTGCTGTAAGTCATTTAGTTTAAAAATCTCAGAACCTCCAGATCTTTCCCAGCAAATATGATAATGTATTGTCAGTGTACGTGGAAAGACAAAGAAAAACATGCTATCCATGCTACTTGCCGGATAGTGTGCATTTTTTATAAGAAAAAAGTTTAGGGATATTTGCATAATTACTATCTGCTGAATGATGTATGCTTGTGTCATCTTCTTTTCCTCATCCGCTTTTCGCTGTTTTTCCTTTTCATACTTCCAAAATAATTTATCTGCCTTAATGAGAGCTTTCAAGGTTTCTTCAGATGCCTTTTTTTCTTGATTTTTCTGCTCCATTTTACTTTTGACCTAGATATGTACAGGAAGAAAAAGAAATATATTTTTTAATCAAGTAGAGGAAAAAGAAAGAGATATTTATGTCTAGTCACTTGAAAAATGAACCTGCTTATTTTCAAAAGAAATACAAGTTTCTTTCAAAAGAAATACAATAACTATGTGAATAATGTTCTCAATCACTAATTGTTACTGAGTGATTAATTAATTTATGCAATATTGCAAATTAAAATAATTCTGAGGTTTTTTTTTTTCAAATCAGCAAAGACAACAAAAGACAATGTAAATGCTGGAGAGGCTATGGTAAGACAGGCACCCTTAGTAGTTATGGGGTCAAACAATAATTCTAAAAAGTAATTTGGAATTATACTAAAAAAGTCACGAGACTTTGATCTTGCAATATCATGGATAGACATATAAACTCCCAAAAGATCAAAGACAGAGGGAAACATTCCATATATGTTAAAGTATTTAAGAGGGCTACTTTTTTGTTGTGCAAAGAACTGGAGAAAGTGGGGAAATGGATGAATGTATTGGAATATTACTGCAGCATAAGAAAGGATGACTGCAGAATTCAGAAAAATTTGGGAACTGATAAGCAGCTCAGTAAAACAAAATCAGGAGAACAATTTACATGATGATTGCAACAATATAAAGGAAACAAAAGACTCAAAGATTTTAGAACTCTGAATAATGCAGTAATTAAGGATGATTTGAATGATTAGTTCATGATAGTGAAGTATACTTCCTGCCTCTCAGAGAGGGGGTGGACTACAAATTAGAGATGTGGAGTGAAGACATGGCCAACATCTTGATTTGTTTGACTTGATTAAAAGGTTTATTCCTTACAACCAAGGGGTGTGTGTGTGTGTGTGTGTGTGTGTGTGTGTGTGCGTGCGTGCATGCGTGTGTGTGTGTGTGTGTGTGTGTGTTGTGGTAGGAGAGAAGGGCAGAAGCCATTGGGAAGGTTGCAATGGTTTTTGTTTTTTACCACATCAATAAAACATTTTTTAAATGAACCTGCCCAAGTAGGGACATGATAAAGAAGCCATCATCTGAGGGTTGATTCCCACATGGCTCAGTTAATTTTGTTATACTGTGTCTTGTCTGCTCTCCTAATGCCATGCAAAATTCAAATACATTCCAGTAATGAAAAAGAAACCTTTAAGATATCTGATATTTATATAGTGCATTGTAGTTTACAAAGCAGCTTCATATACACTGTCATTTAATTGTTAATTCTTAAAAACTCAGTAATGTAAATCAGATGAAGAAACCTGGGACCAGAAGGATTAGGAGACTTGTCCAAGGTCACAAAGCCAGGCAGTTGTGGAGGGGCACAAGCCTAATTCCAAATTCACTGCTCTGTCCACTTTATCACAGCTACTTCTGAGATGGACTATGAGCACAATCTTTGTATAAGTATATATACATATAAATAATTACTATGAAAATTAGACATTTATATTCATCTTTATACTCCAAATTGAAAAAAGTTATTTCAACCTACAGTTTTTCTAAAGAATTTAAATGAAATGTTTACTTGGACAATGATACTTTCTTATATTTTGTTAATTCTAAAGTATTAAATATTAGTTTAATAGCTATGAATAAGTTGACATTTTAAATTGGAGTATGATTTGGAGAGCCAGAATCTTTTAAAGCACTGATCTTGAAATACCAAGAATAAGGAGTTTCCCTACGGACCGCCCAAGATACATGGTTTACTGTCTAGTTCAGGAGGCAGGCACCCCAGTTGATGGGTTTGTTTTTAGGATTGATAAGACTAGAGTTCTGGCAGCCCCCTTTTTTCTTTCTGAGAGATAAAACAACAGTCCCAAGCAGTTACAAAAGTTACTTATTCAATGTCAGACTAGTAGGAGGAAGCTAGATCTCCCTCCTCCTCCCAGTTTCCCTAACAAGCTCACTGGGGCATAAGGTAATGAAAACAACCCTGAATTAAGAGTGAAAAGACCTGATTTTTAGGCTACTCACATCATTTGTGTGGGCCTCAGTTTTCTCGATTACCAATGATGGGTGGTAGTAGTCGATGATCACTAAGGTTCATTCCAGCCCTGATGTGCTGTGATGGATTCCACAATTCTCTAAGTTATTAATGTTACATTATCTCTGAAGTGCAAAAATAGTGGGGGGCGGCGGTTTAAGTTTAGCTTTATAAGAAAATTATTTTACCCATCCCTAACTCTGAACACTTCACTTTTCATAAAAGAATACTTTGAATACTTTACCACTGCTTCTCTATATTCTTTAATCTCTTCTACCCTTGCTATCCTTCTTTCTTCTTCTTTTTTTTCAGCCTGTTCCTTTTCAGCCTCAGCTTCTGCAATATCTCTGGCAATAATATCATCTTCATTGTGAAGTTTCTTTCTAGTAAATTCACTGAGGTAGTTAAAAATCCTTTCTTTGCGTTCTTCCATCAGCCTACAATAAAATTGCCATAGCTTGTCAAGAAGAGATAAAGATGGACTGAATAGGGACATACTGTAATTTAACTAAGGAATCTGGAACATTTTCTAATTTCTTGTTCTTTCCTTTACATTACTTAGTCCATAAAAAACCTCATTAAGTACTCTACAACTCTGGGTTTTTTTTTGCACTTCCCAAGGTCCTTAGTGCATCACAATTTCCTGAATTTTTCATCATGCTATCAGCTTAATATGGCCTCCCAACAAATATGGACCATGTGAATATATTTACAAATAGAATAAATATCACCATAGATATATTTCTTTAAAGCAGACTATTGTCAAATATATAGGAAAACCAATGGAAGGCTGGAAGTGGGGAGACCCTTTAGTGTGTACCCATAAATTCACAGATGTGAATATGATGAACCATATTAGGCTACAACATAGAATCTTGCCTAAAATGATGGGGTTAGACTGAATGATCATTATAAATTATAAATCATTATCATTATATATCATCATTCCTTCCCATTTTAAATCTATAAGTAAATGACCCTGTGATCTGAGACTTTGACTACAAAAACATCACAGAAAAACATTCAGATGAAATGAGATAATCTTTGTAAAGTACTTAACTCAGTGCCTGGCACATCCTAAGTACTTGAATGTTTGTTGCCTTCCCCTTTCACAGAAGTGTTTCCTTTTAGAGAACTATGAAAGTTTTCAAAGAATGAGTCTTTTTTTGAAGTGTTTGTGTTTGACATTGAACCATACTTATAATTAATGTGGATAGGCTTACCTTACAGAATGAGCAAAACCAAACATCACAAATATAAATATGTGATTCATGCACTAAAAATTTTCTGAGAACCTGTGTACAAGATAGCATACTAGATATGAATGACATAAAGATGAATAAAACATAGTCCCTGCCTTCAAGATACCCGCAGTCTAATACGGGAAATAAGGTATATAAACAAATAACATTCTAAGGTAGAACGCAAAACTGTGATGTCTCCAAAATGGTTTGGGGGCTTATCTGTTTTTCTCAAACCACTGGGCAGTAAATTCTCTCTAAATGGCTGACTTCTGCAATAAGTCTACGACCATACTAGAAAAATGAAACGGCCCATTCACAGAATTTGTTGTTGATGGTCTAGTTGTTTTTCAGCTGTACAGTTGTGTCCAGCTCTTCATGATGCCATGGACTTGTCCATGAGTTTTCTTGGAAGAGATAACGGAGTGGTTTGCCATTTCCTTTTCCATGGTATCCCCATTTTACAGATGAGGAACTGCTCCAAAGAAGAATTAAGTAACTTGCCCAGGGTCACATAGCTAGAAAGTATGAGTCCAGATTTAAACTCAGATCTTTGTGACTCCAGACCAGATGCTTTATTGACTGTACCATCTAGCTGCCCGGAAGGCCTAGTAAGTGGGATTAAATTTGGTGTGAGGGGTGAGGTGGAGTCATCTCATCTTTGGTCTCAAATGAATGGGAACATAGCTGCTGATGGTCTCTAGTTTGGTGGCATGTTCCTTTAGGCTTGGGGATGTTGGAATGGGGAGTGGAATATCTGGCTTTGGTCTTCTGTTGATTCCACTGGTATAAGCATATGACCTTCAAAGCAGCATGAAGGTAGGATCTTTGATTCTCCTTTTATATAAAAAGAGGTCTTACTCCCTCATATCTTATGATGTTTTTATCAGTTTTCCCTAAGTCTAGGATGTATACCATATGGGGTGCTCTAGAGCACAAAGGTCAAACTGAAATTTTGCTTCATTCTTTGTTTTCATAGGCCTTGGACCTAGATGTATTTTTAAAAATACATTATTATCTATCCACAAGTGTAGGAGAGAAAAAGAGATTTGGGGATTCATAGTTTTGTCAACACAAAGCATAGATGGAATCTGTAGAACCTCAGGGATTCAAGGCTGATGATGAACAAGAGACCACTAACTGAAAAAAAGCCAAAACTCTGAACAGGGAGAGGGACTGGACTATTGGTTTCACTTGTATAGGGAACTCCAGGTAAGCAAGCTGTCCCTACTAATGCAGGTGGCATCTTCTGTGCAACTTACTACTTGACTCGGCCACAGGCAAACAGTCAGTGTGGGTGAGAGAAGTAACCAGAACTTCTGGCTTCAAGACTGGCTTTCTATTTACTACTCTGAGAAAATCAAATTGTTTCAGATTCCATTCTGTAATTGATTCTATTTTGTATAACTTCCTAAAGTCACAAATTCAACTTTCTTATAATGACCAGCTTTCCTCTGTGAGTTAAGTTTAAAAGTTCAACTGTCCCATAAATCACAAATGGCAAGGGGTTAAGAACTGATACCATATTTCATGTCTAAGATATAAGAAACCAATTCAGAATATAAAAATAAGAGCCATTCTCTAACTGATAAAACAGTCAAAGTATATGAACAGGCAGTTTTCAAAAAAAGAAATATAAGTTATCAAAAATGCCATATGAAAATGCTACAAATCACAAATAGAGAAATGAATATTAAAGCAACTTCAACCTCACACTCAGTGGGATGGCAAAACTGGCCAAAAAAAAGAGGACAATTATTTAAAAAGGCAATGGGAAAACAAGCACTGTAGGTAGAACTGTGAACTGATCAGCCATTCTGAAAAGCAATTTGGAACTATATCCAAAAAGCTACTAACTATTGTGCCTTTAACCCAATAATAGTACTACTAGATCTCTGCACCAAAGAGATCAAAGAAAGAACTGGACCCATATAGACAAAAACATTTAAAGTAGTTATTTTTGTAGTGGCAAAGAACTAGAAACTAAGGGGATACCAATCAGGTGGGGAATGACTGAATAAAATATGGCAAATGAATATAACGGAATACTATTGAGCCCTAAGAAATCAAGAAAGGTATGGCTTTAGAGAAAGCTGGGAAGGTTATATGAAATGATGAGATAAGTGAGCAAAAACAGAACAATTTATACAATAACAATACTGTAAAGATAAAAAATTCTGAAAGACTCAAGAACTCTGATCTAGGACCAGTGATGAATCATGCTACCCACATTCTGACAGAGAAGTGGTAGATTCAAGATAACAAATGAGACACACACTTTTGGAAATGGCCAATGCAGCTATCTGCATGATTATGCATAACCATCAAAAAGGTTTTGTTTTCCTTTTTTTCCAAGGGGAGAAGTAGAAGAGATAAAATACTTAAAATTTTAATTTAAAAAATCCAACATATGAAGTAGTTCCAGGAACCAAGGTTTTTTAGCCAACAAAAAAGAAGACTTAGGAGGAAAGGTTCATGCCTTTTATACATTCAATTCAATTCAACAAATATTTACTGAGTACCTACCAATTGCAAGCCACTTTGCTAGGTGTTGTGAGACCCAAAAATTGTTAAGACATAATCTCCAAGTTTGTCTCCAAAGAAGACATGGAAAAATGTACTTCTCTCCCTTCACTAGAGAGGTGAAAAATCATGAGTATGGAAAACTTTGTTTATATTGTTAGACTTAGTTGATGGGCTGATTAGTTTTTCTGAACTCCTTTATCTTTTTTGCTTTTTATTTTTTGTTACAAGGGATAGTAAATTTACTGAACAGAGGAATTAGAAAAGATTTATTTAGAAGTGAATGTAATATAAAAACAAATGACATCAACAATTTTTTTAAAAAGACATGATCCCCAGCACAAACAAAACTAATTCAGCTAAAATCAGAAGAGAGGTAAGCAAATGAGAAAAAAAAAACAAAAACTGCAGCAAGTTTCTCTAAAAAAAAAAAAAAGACTCATTTCTAAGATATAAAGGGAACTTATTCAAGGTTATAAGAATAAGAGCCATTCTCCAATTAATAAATGGTCACAGGATATGAGTAGGCAGTTTTTAAGGGAAAAAAAAAATCCAAGCTATCGTATGAAAAAATGCTCCAAATTACTAACATAGAAATGCAAATTAAAATTCTAGGGTCCCACCTCACACACATAAGATTAGAAAAGTTAACCCAAGAAAGACAAATGCTGGAGGGGATTTGGGAAGTCAGGATATTAAATACCTATTGGAACTGTGAACTGGTCCCGCCATTCTGGAACTATGTCCAAAAACCTACTCTAGGCATACCCTTTGACCCAACAATATCACTACGCAGTCTCTACTCCAAAGAAATTAAAGAAAAGGAAAAGGTGCAATACCGACAAAACATATTTATTCTTTTTTATGTTTGCAGATGCTATATATAGCAAATGCTATATTGGCAAAGAATTGGAAACTGAGGAGAGGTCTGTCAATTAACAAGTGGCTGAACAAGTTATGGTATATGTGATTGAATTCTACTATGTTGTAAAAAGTGATAAAATGGGATGCTTTCAGAGAACCATGGGAAGACTTGTACGAAATGATGTAGAGTGAAGTGAACAGAACCAGGAGAACAATTCATACAATAACAGCAATACTGCCAAGATGAAAAACTTTGACATAGGTACTCTGATCAACACAATGACCAACCAATTCCAAGATAAAGCATGCTACCAATCACCTGGCTGAGGTAACAGACTCAGAGAATGGACTGGGCCATTTTTTTGGACATGGCCAATACTGGAATTTGTTTTATTTGACTATTCTTCAGTAACAAAGATTTTGTTTTTCTTGCTTTTTAAACTGGGAACAAGGGGAAAGGGAAGAATGAGAATACAGATCTGAAAACAAAATTTAATTGAAAAAGAAAAGATTAAATAATAATTGCCTGGCTGCCTAAAAGAGAAAATTTTTTGAAGTTTAAAAAAACTTTATTAAAAGACATGATTCCTACCTTCAAGGAACTTCCTGTCTAGTTAAAGAAGCTGACATTTTATGCAAATATGTAAAATAGAAATAAAGTGAAGGTACATAAAGAAATAAAAACAGAGTACTCTGAGAGTTCAAAGGCAGGAAAAATTGTTTTTGGCTAGAAGGGAAGAAAGATTAGAATTATTTTTTCTAACTAGGAGCAAAAAATGAAAAAAGTTATATGGAGGAAAAGTTGGCTCAGAGCGAAAATAAGTTGTTTTTTTGTTAATTTTTTTCCCCACTTAATAGTATCTTATTTTTTCCAATTACATGTAAAGATAGTTTTTAACATTAACTTTTATAAAGTTTTGAGTTCCAGATTTTTTTTCTCCCTCCCTCTCATCCCTCCCCACTCCCATCAAGATGGCAAGCAATCTGATATAGGCTATACATGTACAATCATATTAAACATAGTGAAAATAACTTTCTATCAGGCAGAGCTGTTCAACAATAGAATCAGCTAAAGAATGGGGAAACTTCTCAATGGAAGTGTTTCAGCAGAGACTGGATAACAAGTTATCAGGAATTTCTATGAGTGATTCCTTAACTGAACAAGTAGGTAAACTAGATAACCTTTAAGGTCCATTTCCAACTCAAAGATCCATGAGAATCTGAACTATCAAAAATATATTATGCCCCCCACTTCTCATCCATCACTTCCACAGCCTGCTTATAAATATAAACAGAAGAACCACATTATAATCAAGCTCATATAATCAAGCTCCAAAATACTATTTGGCATGGATACAACCAAAGTATTCTCATCATAGGATCATCCAGTTACATACTATATATTAAGCGACTGTGGCTATTCTAGGTCTTATATGTCATGGTCACATAGTCACAATTATTAACAAAGCAATTATTTCAGATACCATGTTAATTATCTAAAGTGCTGCCTACCTGTGTGTTTCTGCATCTTTTTCTCTTCTAATATTTGCCAGGCCCTTTTTGGCTATGACAAATTTTCTAATTTTTTCATCTTCCTCCTCTTGTTGCTGTTCTTCTATTGCTCTGATTATATTTCTATTTTCCATGGTTTCCTTGAAAAAAAGAAAATTAAATATTTCAGTTTTTCTAAGATGAAAAAAAATGTTTCTATTAGTATATACAATTTCATAGCCATAGAATACTATAAGAAAGCTAGCAACAGTGAAAACCTCTTTCAGTCAGCCATCTCGCAAAGAGCATCATTAATCTAGAGCTAGTTGGAACCTGAGAGGTGACCTACCACAACCCCCTCATTTTAGAGATGAAAAGACTGAGGCAAAAATGTTGTGAACAAAATTATAAGAAGGACTTAAGTGGGTGAAACAATGAAATTCCATTTCCCAACCGGTTTACAGTTCAAAATTCATGCCCTCTTAATTATAGTTCAGAAGCATCATCCATTGAAATGTAATCTATTAAACACCTGCATCAACATGGCACAATGCTGTGGTAAAAACAAAAAATACTCCCTAGTCCCGGTCATCATGGACCCTACAGTCTCCATAAAGAAGCACGTACAAAGTGTAAAATTAATTAGTAAGAAGAGTTCAATAATAAAATCACTGAAGAGACATCACAAGGCAACACAAATGTTATAATTAAGTCTAAGGAGTTTAGAACAATACCTCACTTGAGCTGAAAAAGAGTTGGAGGAAAATTTCATGATGGAACTTAATGATGGAAGTTATTCAAGTTAAGCCTTAAAGGATAGGATGGCCTTCTTCTGGATACTAAAAAGAGGATATTTTGGATGAAGGTATGTGCGTAGCAGGAGAAAAGGAAAAAAAATACATCCTGTATGATCTAGAATCCCATTTTAAGAGGAAGTAAAAAGGGAGTGAAACTCTTAGAATTAGTTCCTTGAAAAATTAACCTGATTAACTTAAAAAGCAGTCTCCACATACCCAATCTGTTGCCACATCTTGTTATTTCTATGTTCCCTTCTCTCTACTCACATAGCTGCCACCCTTGTGCAAAGCCTGTACCATCTTGTGCATCTTCCTAAACTGCTAAAGCAATCTTTCTAAAGTGTGGGTCTGCCTATGTCAGAACCCTACTCAAAAAACCCTACTGGTTATCTATTGCCTCTGGGATAAAATATTAAAAAGTCTGTTTGGCTTTTAAGGATTTTTAAACTTGGCCCTTTCCTACCCTTCCAGTTCTCTCATATTTTTTCCCCATACACTGTCCAACTCAGTAACTTGAACAGAGTATTCCACCTTCTGATCAGCCCCCATGCCCACAGTGCTCCCCCTTTTCTCCTCTCTCGGTTTCCTTCAAATCTCAGCTCGAATCCTTCTTATTGCTGTTATTCGTCCATCATTCCAGAAGAGGACCAATGACATCAGGGAGTGATGTCAACTTGCAGGTGAACTGGATTTAAGTGAGGTAGGGCTGTGCAAAGTCATCAGCCTCACTCTCTCCTCCAGGGTCATCTGGGTCCAGTGGCAAGACAAAGGTCACGATGACTGCAGATGACTCCCAGCTCAAATCCTACCTTCTATAAAAGACCTGTCATGATACTCCCAATGGCTTCCGACAATCCTTCCCTTTTGTGCCTCATGTATGTATGTACACAATTGTTTGCATGTTGTCTCTTCCATTAGAATATGAACTCCTTAAGGATTTTTGACCTTTTTTATCCCCAGTGGTTAGCAAAACTTCTGGTTCAAAGTAAGTACTTAATAAATACTTGTCCAGAGAAAGAACTATGGAATTCAATTGCAGAATGTAGCAGATCATTTTGTGTGTGTGTGTGTGCGTGTATTATGTTTTGGTTTGTTATATGATTTCTCCCATTCATTTTAGTTCATCTACACAGCATGACTATAGTGAAAATGTATTTAATAGAAATGTATGTGTAGATCCTATATAGAATTGTATGCTGTCTCAGGGAGGGAGCGGGGTAGGTAGGGGGAAAAAATCTTAAGTTATATGGTAGTGATTGTAGAACACTAAAAATAAATAAAATGAATATTAAAAAAATAAATAAATAAATACTTGTTGACAATCACTGAAGCCAGTCATCAGTGGTAGTGATGGAACTTAATGAAAAGGATATAAAAGACATTACTAGGAAAATAATTGATAGAATTTGATAACTGACTGGACACAAAAGTGGGAGAAGAAAAAGAATCAACAGTGATTTGAAGTTTGGAACTCCATGGATTATAAACTAGATAGTGCAGAAAGAAGGAAGTCATCAGGGGAACCAGATTCTTTATATGTAAAGATTAGCTATTGTAGCTTCTCATTTTCTAGCATTTTTTCCTCTCCTTTCCTGTGGACTGGAGACTCGACTCTTAGCCATGCCAGAAACTTGTCTCACAAATGGTCACTCATTCTTTTTTTTTTTTAGGGACTTGCTTGGAACAAGTGGATAAACTATTTACAGGTCATATTGCATTATTATGAACTAACCTACTGAGGGTAAGACCCCTTTTCTCAAACCTGTGTAGTCTTCTATTTTTAAAAAACACAAAATACACTTAACTCCATAAGGGCTAAGGTCTCTTCCTTTTGTAAGTTCTCCTTTAATGCCAGGACTACAATATTTACTTCTCTATTTCAGCCCCACTAACCTTAAGATCTTCTCCCACTTCCTACTTCCTAACTCTCTTCTGGTATAGTTACTCCTCTGAGTATCTCTAGATGATAGGTGATCTTCAAATCCCTAAAGTTATCATCAACAAATTTTACTACCTAAAATAATCTAAAAATTGACAGAAAACATACTGATTCATATTTTAAAATTTTATCTCATGATTTTAGCTCAGGTCCCATAAATGGTACCACTTTACCTATCAGAAGGAGGCAACCCGATTAAGAACTATGAAGGAAAGCAAAAATAATTCTCTGCCAAAGCAAACATCACCAAGTTTATACACAAAAGCTAATATTCTTTATCCTTAAGAGAAAAATCTTCAAGACTTGCTTATTTACTCTTATTTTACACAGATTCTAGTAAATTGATTGCTAAGAATTAGAAGGGGGTAAAAGAATTGCCACAGGTAGATACACTGAAAGTGGAAAGCAGTGAACAACTGACAGTGAAGGAATAGAAAAATTTTAAGACCCTAAACCAAAATGTACAGCAATTTGGGGCCATCCAATATAGGAGAAAGCAACCTTATGCAACTCAAAATAAATTGTGAGGATAATTTTTACCAAGCAGTATAACTGATCCGCATAATAATGACCCTGAGTTATCAAATAAAAGTTAAAAGATTTTCAACGTGTACTTTATGTCGACAAAGATGTACATTTGAGACTCCAATCCCAATTTTTTTAAGTTTTAATTCTTAAAAAAGGGCAAAATCCTCAGTCACCCAGAAAATTCAAACAGCTTAGATGATTCATTCCCTGAGTGCTCTCAATAACTAAGTTTTTAATATACTTTTTGCTCTATAAAGAATCACAAACTAGAGAACATCTAGTTAAACTGTTATAGATAAGAAAATGGAAACTATTGTTGGTAAATTTATACAAGGTCACTTACTAATAAGAAGTTGGGATATGAACCTAGATCTTTGGCAGTCAAGTCTAATGCCCTTTACACATCCACATGTTTGATGTGGTGCACGTGATTGATTGATTCCCAAACACCATTTTATGGAAACACCATAAAGCATTCTGATTGCTAATTTTGAGACTACAGAGTCTTATGCTAACTATTATACCCAAGGTTTAGGCTTAGGAACGTATATAGTCTTTTTTTTTTTTTTTTGGCCTTTTTGGGTTCCCATCAGACTCAACATTACTAGTTATCCTCTCCTTCACAGTTCTGGCTTACAGGATATAAGCTAGTCAGTTAAATTTATTTTTACACTTCTAAATAATCAAGGTGTTTTCTGCTTACAAGATGAATTCTCTTGCATTCAAGCATCTTTTCTTCCTTCTTTTCCTGTTGCTTTATTAATTCTAATTCATGTAACTTAGCCTGTTTTTCTATTTCTTTGGCATCTTTTTCTTCTTCTATTCTCCTCTGTTCTTCCACTTCTTCTCGCTCCTTCATTCTAAAGTATAAAAATAGTGTAAAGAATAAAAAGAAAACTGGTTACTACACATTTATGGGGATTATAGTCTACTCTGAATCAAAATTAAGAGGAAAATATTATCTTTGGAAAATAGCAAACTTGAAACAACTTTCCAATTTAAAGCACTAGCTGAAAATGCTTATTTTTTTGCAAGTAAAATAGGGGGCATACCCCCTCAAAATTATCCCAAGTTGAAAGCAGCTCTCTCCATATATTACTTTTAATGCCAAACCAAAAGGAGTCACTTCAGTTCCTATTCCTTCCAACTTCTTCGACAAATACCTGAGTGGCAAGATGGTTAATTGGTAGCATTTATAATGGGCAAGTCATTTAAACTCCCTTTCAATTTCATTTCTTTCCAACTCTCTTCGTTCTCTTCCTTCTCACTACTAAACTCTTAGGAATAATGCTATATACATTCGCAGTTTCCACTTTGTCATCAACTTATTTCTCAATTCCTTTCATGTGGTTTCCAATCCTGTTGCTCTAATGAAATGACTGTCACTGATGACTCCCTTATCACTAAATCCAAAGTTGGTATTGTTAAATCCAGTATAGCATCTGACTCTGTGGACTCCCTCACAACTCTTGATACAATCTCCCTGAACTTTCATGACTACTCTTTTGTTCTCCTACTTTCTACTTCTCTGACCACTCCTGTGTCTTTTGCTGGCTACTCATCTTCTTCCTGCCCTTTAAATGTATGTATACTGAGGTTTTACTCTGGGCCTCCTTTCTCATTCTCTCTCTGTCTCTCTCAGGTATTTCATCCCCTTCCAAAAGCGGCTAATTATATTTATTTTTTAAATTATTAAAATTAGAAATGCAAATGTGCCACAAATTCTTATTGCTAATAAGAATATTTTAAAAACAATTCTGTGGCATTCTAATATCCTGTGGAGAGAATCATAGTATGTCACAGTATATAATAAATCATATTTTCCAAAATTTAAATACCACTAGGAAGTATGCTGGTATGTATATTGGTGTCAATTGATTAAATCAGATTGCTTATTTCTTAATACCTAGCTCTACTGAGAGAATGGATATTTTTATTAATAGGAGGAGAAATAGGTCATTTTGGAATAGAGAACACTTTTGTGATATAGGGCAATCCTGGGTAAAGAACCATGATGCAAAGCTCGGTGCAATTTTAGGAACACTAGGTGCTTCAGGGTATGGAAGGAGGTAGAAGAGGTACAGTAAAGGAGGGCAAAGGCAGCCAAAGACAAGCTTCATCTGTTTTATAATTTTGTGTAAGGTGGACCCTGTGTCCAAGAAAAAAAAGGAAGGAACATTCTTCTTCATCCTCCTCCTTATACCTACCAAAGTGGTTATGGGGACCTAAAGCTCAAGCTATTACTAGAAATTAGGCACAGTGGTATACAGTTTTGATACCAGCTACTGGGATGGTTGAGGCTGATAAATCTTTTGAGCAAGGGAGTTTTGAGCCACTTTGGGCTATGCTAATCAGCACATTGAGTTTCACATCAATATACTGATTCACCAAGAGTGGAAGGGCTGCTACGTTGCCTGAGGAGATGCAAACCTTTTCATGTCGGAAATGGAGTAAATCAAAACTCCCATGCCAAATGAGAGTGAGATGAGGCTATATACTTCCAGCCTGGGTGGGGTGGGAAATCTTAAATATAAAATAAAAATAAATTATGGATAAAATATTCCTACTCCACAAAAACTTTAACATCATATATTAATATAATCCTGTTTGCATTAGGTTTATCAAAAACAATTCATAACAAAGGATTGAAAAATATCAGAAGAGAAAGAGTGTATTAAAAACAGCCTGATCTCACATACTGTTTAAGATGATCATTTGCAAGTGCCATTCTGTCACTTCGACGTTTGTCTGCTTTTTCTTGTTCCTCTTGCAAAGCTTTTTCAATATTTTGCTTCAGTTGTTCCTCCCACTTTGCATCTGTTTTTACCTTGTTCTTCTGGAACTGAATCTGAGCATCTCGCTCTTTTAGAACTTTACTAAGAAGAAGTGCACTCTATACAAAAAAATGTGCAACATGTCATGTAAATAATGCCCCAATATGTACAAGTATTATATTAAATAGATATGAAAAGCAAGTAATCAGAGATAGTACATGGAAAGTCTTCACTCTATCTGTCTGGTAATATTGATAGATTTTTGCACTTTCAATGGCCTTTTTTCTTTCTTGGGCTTTATATAGTACTTCTTCCATGTCAATTCTTTGCTTTTCATTTTCTTCATTTTGTGCACGCAACTCTTTAGCTTTAAGTTTCTGTTTTCGCATCCCCTATGAGAAATAAAACCAGTACTCATTTTCCAGAACATAAGCAAAAAAGAAAACTGTAAAAATAATACAACACAATTTGGAGTTTCCTTATAGATTTCTATTGTATTTTTATGTAACTTAAACACTAACATACCTAAGGTAATCTGAAGTAATTCTTTCAGTCATTAAAATATTTTTGATGTAAAAAATTTTAATGACTTGAGAATATGATAGCAATTTAATTGTTAGAGAAACAAATTCAAATGCATTATTAAAGTGAGCAAACATCATCATAGCTACATTATCAATTAGATGTCATAACCCCAAAACTATACTGTTTCTTACTAAATCTTTAAGTCTTTCTCAACAAGTTTTTAAATTTTTATAGAGAACCAGGTATTTTTTACCCCTGTCATTGAATGTAGCTGTATGACTTACTGGCATCTTTTTGGATCTATTCATGAACCCAGTTAGAAGGTTCAGCTTCTAAAAACAGTGACAATATTACATCCCAGCTCTAGCTCTTATTCACCCTCTATTCCTTCCACCGTGACATTATGGTAGACACTACCACACCCTGTGCTCCTGACACTTGCCCCCTCCCTTTGGCCTCTCTTTGGTCTCAAAAGCCTAATCACTAACATCCACACAAGAACACACAGATCTCTCCCTTACCTGAATTCTCTCTTCTCCACTCTTCCTGACCACTAAGAATAATGGGCCATAACATCCCATACCTTAAATTTGTCAAAAAGCTATCATACTGAAAACAGCATTTTTCAAAAAAAAATAGAAGGATGGCTCTACCAAGAAGATATACAACTCAGTATATCTAGTCAAATATGAACTACACAAGAAACAAAAGTAAAAACATTTTCCTGCTTTTATATGAAATCATGTAATTGTGGTGTACTGAAAAACATACTGGTGTTGAGCAGGGTCAAGTGATAATAAAACTAGTCAGCAACTCTATGAATATTAATATTTCAACTGGGCTCATAATTAAGTTCTGGTCATTAATCTTAAGGCTGTTGTCTATATAAGTGTGTGTGTGTGGAGTCTCACTGTTCTATTCAAGGCCTACCGGACAACCAGGGCGTCAGTAATTAGATATACCTTAGATAAGACTCAAGATAAAAATTAACTAGACTTCAGCTCAATAGACTAAATGCAATGGCCTTTGCTTAGCCCTCCTTTTCCTTCACCTTTCTGCAGAATCTAACACTGGACCCTACCCTTCTCTTCAAAACACTCAGGATACTATCTCTAGGCTGACACTGATTCAGTGACTGTTCCCTGTACCTCTCTCACCAGCTCTCATTGGGTCTCCTTAACATTGGCATTCCCCAAGATCCTGTTTCAGTTCTTATCTCATCTCCCTGAATTCATTCTATCCCTGAATCATCTCATCAATTCTCAAATATTCAACTATCACCTCTATGTGTGTAATTCTCAAATCTTTATCTTTAGTCCAGTCTTCTCCCTTGACTTCCACAAGATGGACCTTCTCCTTGCCAATGTCAACTCCTCTATGTACCTTAAATATCAAACCCTCCCAGTTTCTCTAGCAGATTGCCCCCTCAATTTTATCTTCACCTTCAAAAATCTCATCCTATCTTCTGGCTCCTTCTCTACTGTCTTGAAAACAGGCCAAGACTCTCTTATCTTTTAAAAAACAAAGTAGGTCCTACCTAGGTTACTGCCCAAATTTTCTCCACCTTTTCACAAAGTCTTACATAAATCTGTCTACTTACCTCACTGACTCCTTGACTCTTTACAGTCTGGCTTCAGACCTCATCACTAAACTAAATCAGCTCTCTAGAAATCAATGATTTCTTAATTATCACATCTGATGATCTTTTCTCAGTCCTCATCCTACTGGACCTCTTTGCTGTGTCTGACACTGAACTGATCACCCTTTCTCCTTGATACTCCCTCCCTCCTCTCTGGGTTTTCATGACACTACTCTTTCCTAGTTCTCCTCATACTTATCTGACCAATCTTTAGTCTTCTTTGCTGATTCATCATCCATATCATGCCCCCTAACTATGGATGTTCTCTAAGCTCATTCCTGGATCTATTTTCTCATCTCTCAATGTTGTCATCATTTCTCATGGGTTTAATTAACATATCTGTGTAGATGACTCCCAGATTTATATGTACAGCCCCATTCAGAAAATTTACTATCTTACTTACTCGAAATTACTATCATCTGCAAATAAAAACCTGACATCCTTAGCCTAGCATGAAAAGTCCTTCATGATTTGTTCCTTCCTTTACAACCTTATTCCACACTAATCTTCTTCACAGGAGTCAAATCATACTATATCTTATTATTTTAGCATTCCCCATGGTTTCCCATCTTTACTAACAAAGAATATCTATATCCATTAACTCCTATCATTCATCACATCCTTTTCAAATGCTATTTCCTTGACACATCTTCTGACATCCAGAGATGTAATCCCCTCCCCCCCATTCCTGTTAACCATTACAGCACTTTAATCTCTGGAATTACAATGTATAATTATTTGCATACATGAGTTATGTCTTCTACTAGACTATAAGATGTATGAGGGCAGAGGCTGTATCTTTGGTGGGGGTGAGGAGGTTGTATCTCTCAGAACAACTGACTTGAATTGGCTTATACATAAGAGGTACTCAATTCTTTAAATGAATAACATGAATTTCAACAAATTTGTATAATTTTTCTTACAAACAACAATAATTCTTCAATGATTATATGTCCTATGTAGTTTATTACTTACAGCATAAGTATTGGCCCAATGTTTCACCATTTCTTGGGAATTTAAATGCATATCTTTCTTTGCTTTCTTTTCAGCACGAAGCTGTGCTGCTTTCCTACTCAACTTGTCAAGGCTATCTTGAATTCTCTGCCACTCATCATTTGGAAGTATAGTAATCTGACGAAGATCTACTCCACTTGGTAAAAGAGTGCCACATGGAATTTGGCTGTCAGTCCAGGAATCAGCTTCCACTAATGAGGTTCAAGAAAAAAAAAAGTGAAAGGTAAAATATTTTCTCTAGATGCATTAAATTTTTTCTCCAAAAAATCTATTGTGCTGTGTTACCTAGAAAGGCTTTAAGCTAATTTTATTGCTATTATCTTAGTTCTTGCTGCTGTTGTTCATTCGTGTGTGACTCTTCTTGACCCCATTTTTGGGAACTACTGAAATAACTAGTTATTTTCTTCTCCAGCTCATTTTACAGATAAGGAATTGAGGCAAACAGCGTTTACTGCTTTACCCAGGGTCATACAGCTAGTAGCTGTCTGAGACTGGATCTGAACTCATTAAAATGAATCTTCCTGATTCTATCCACTCTATCCATGTCACCACCTAGCTGCCCCTTAGTTCTCATTATCAGTCTCAAATTTAGATACATCTTAAAGAAGTTCATGGAGTTTACAGAAAGTTATTTATTGTAATGAGGGAGTTTGGTATATGCCACAGCTCTGACTCCTCTTCTGACATAAATTAGGGCTCAGAAGTCTCAGTTACAGGTAGTGAACTGGCAACTCTCAGAATGAAAGGATGACAATCAGAGGCATAGGGAGAGGATACGAATTACTCAAGTCATTTCAACATTAAGCATATGCTATCAGTAAGGTATTTAAAAGAAGAGAGAAGTATATAGAGAAGAGCTACTCCCATTCATCAAGATAATCTGCCTAGACTCATTCCGCAATGGTTAGCAATGCTTAGCCCCTCCCCCGCTTTACTTTCCCAGTACCAGGATACTGAATCACCAGCTGCCTTAAAAAAACCAACCCGTTCCCAGAACCCCAAATCCTTTCTTACCCTTCTACCTCAACCTTATCTTTCCAATGTCCCACTTCAGACTTGCCCATCCCTTCCACTGTGCACTCTGTAACCCTTAGGTTGTCACTGACAAACTTGCCTTCATCTTAGA